>JBCFYV010003508.1:20646382-20685056 GCA_039000515.1 Timema cristinae | reverse complement strand
GGGGGGAACCCAAAAAGTTTTTTACTTAAAAACTTACCCTTATTTCTTTCCCCAAATATTTAAAAATTAAAGGTAACAAAACCCAAGGGTTAAAATTATAAAAAAATTTTAAATAAAACAAAAATTAAATTTATTGATACCAAACAAACCGCAACATTCCAATTTGTAAATTTTTTCAATAATTTAAATTTGGGACCTGTCTAAGTAAAATTAAAAAAAACAATTAAATGAATTATTTTCCCCCGTTAATTTTAAAAAAGGAAATTAATTTTTCCATTTTAAGTTCGGCTACATTCTTTTAACTCTGACATAATGTTTACGGAAGATTTCAAAAATTTTAAATTTTTAACAAATTTTTAATTTACAAATAGATTAATTAAAAATTAGGTTTTTAAAAGTAAATTTAAATTAAAAAACGAAGATAATTGATTCATTATTTTTAGTTAAAATAAAAAATTTTTTGGCCGAAAAAAGAATTAATGTTCAAATATTTTAGAAATATTTCTCCTTACATTTAAAATTCTTGAAATTGCTGTAAACCCCACCCCCATCCAAAAGTGAGGATTTTTCCTTCCGTTTAAAAAGGTTCAAAAAATTTTCGTGAAGAACAAAGGGACGGGTCAAAAGGGTATCACAAGAGTTTAAAAACCCAAAAAAAATTGGCCTGGCACGAAAAATTTTTTTTCTGGCATTTAACACCTCTACTCGTCAATGCGGAACCCCATTCCTGGTGCGTCTCTGGGCCAGGTTCCGATTCTGCCCAAGATAGGTTGTTCCCTGTTATTTAGGGGGTCAGCCTTTTTATTAATTTTCGTCCATAACCGGAAGGAGTTGGGAAAAAAGGTAGGTTTTTTGCCTCCAATTTTTTTAAACCCCTTTAAAGCTAAAATTGTCATTTAAGAAAATTTAAATAAAAAGAAAATCAATATTTTAAAGGTCAAAAATGTTTTTTTTCTAAACTGGGCCAGTTCAATTTTCCCCCTTATACGCCTCAATTCAGCGCTAACTAAGAACTACGAAAACCCACCTCTTGAATGGAAGGGACTCACTGCTTGAAAAGGGCCCTTCCTTTGATTTTAGGTGGGGGGTCCCATCAGGGGGTTTTAGGAGGCAAACTTAAAGGGGCGAAACCAAACTGCCCGAAACCTTGGTATAGCTAAAGGGTAAGGGGAATTTTTACATCCCCTTTCCCTTTCGGATTCCCCAAAAAAACCTTTTTTAGGCATTTCGAAAACCCCATTTTGAATAGAAAAACCTTCATAAAAAACCTTAAAGCCTGCTAAACCCCAATTTATTTTAATACCAACTTTAGAATCCCCAAACATTTTTCTTAAAAGGGGAAAAGGTCTAATTCTTTTCCCATGGTGTGGGAATGCATTCAGTCTTCCCCTGTTATTTTGCCGCCTGCCCATTTTTGGAAGAAGTTAAAAAAGGTAATAGAATTTAGAAATTCGGGCTCCAGTGCCAAATCCTCCCAGAACAAAGGTGGGAAATAAATTCTGAAAGTTATTTTCACTTACCCCCAAGGTTTTTAACTTTGCCAAATGAAATAAAAATTAAGCTTTATTTTGAAGGGATTTTAGGAAATTATTGGTTTTTAAAACCCATTTTTTTTTTCCTTTTTAAAAAAAATGGTCCAAAAACACACTTTCCCCCTAATAAAATTTTATCTGTGGGAAAAATTTTTTAAAATTTTTTTTTTAAATAAACAAGTTGGTTTCTTTTACATACTAACAAAGTTTATTTCTATTTCCCTGGTTTTAACAACTTGAAGTTAATTATTTCCCATTTTATGAAGGGAAAATTTTACTAAAAAAAAATATTAATTTAAAAATTTAATAAAAATGTCAGGGTCTTTTATTTCGGGAAATTCCCAAAGAACTCAATGGGGAAAACTAGTTCCCCCAATATTAATATTCGAATAAAATGAAAAAAGGGAAGGAAAAGCTACACTTTCTCAAACCAGGCCCAAAGTTTAAAGTTAAAGGGTAAAAAGAAAATAGAAGATTGTTTACAAACTAAAATAGGAAATACCTTCCCAATTCCCCTAACCAATGTTTCCAAACAATTAAATTTTATTTTCCCCCAAAAGGATATTTTCATCATTTAACGTTTTTTAGTTAAAATTGTCCAAGAAAAGAATTCTTAAATGCTAGTTTTATTAAAATGAATTTACTGATTTTTATAGGAATTTTCCGCCATTAGGAATTAAAAATAATATAATTTTCACAAGTTTTTTAAGCAATATTATTGGAAAATTACCGTTTTGCAAGAGTAATTTAGCATTTTTAAAAAATTAAAAGTATTTAAAATGTATACGTAAACCCAAGGTTCTTTCGTAAAAATTTGGGGAAGGGGGGTGCCGGGTTGGGGGGTTCCTTTTGCCTTAACCAAAAACCCCCTTAACGGAAAGTGCGATTACCCAAGGGTAGGAAGGGCCGGTTGCAATAAAAACTAAAAATAACTAAATAGATTTTTAAATTACTTATTTTTAAAATCTTTTTAAGAAATCTAAATTTTAGAATTCGCGCTTGTTTTAAAGAATTTAGTAAAATCTTCAAAAATTTACGTTTTTCTCCCCGTTAATTAAATAAAAATTTAAAAAAAAAAAAAAACAAAAATTTTTTTTAAATTGGGCCAAAAAGAAAGAAAATTAAAATAACCCTATTTTTCCCCTTTAAAAATTTTTTTTCGCTTTTTCCCCCAAAAGCGAATTTTTTCCCTTCCTTTATATGGCCCCTGTACAAATACAAAATGCCCCTCCAAAAAAATTTCCTCCTACTCTTATTCTTTTGCGAACTGTCTTCACCGGGTTTAATTGGGAAAATGTTTTAGTTTAAATTCCAATTTTGATATTAAATGGTAAAAGATAATTTTAAATTTTATTTACATTAATTATTAATTTAAAGTTTTAATTAACGTTTAATAAAGAACCTAAATGAGTTGCAACTTGGGATTTTTGTTACCACAAGTGACGTCCCTTTTTTTCCGGCTTACTAAGTCATGGCCCACCAGTGTGGTACAGGATAGAAACGGTTCCCGAAGGAGGTGACAGTTTTTATGACGCCAAAAACCACTTGGGCACTATCACTAGAAACGGTCATGCTTGAAATTACCCCATTTATTACAAAAACTTGTTTGAACATTTGGTAAAAGAAAATACAATAAAATAAAGTTTGATATTTAAACCAGGTTAAGTACAAAAAGAGGTTAAAGGGAGCCTGGTTATAAATGTTTAACATGGGGGGCTAGTTAGTCTAGGGTTTGCTGTTGCACATGTTAAAAAGTAAATTTTAAGGGTTTAAAATTGGGGCCCAGTTAAGTACTATACGGGGTGAAAAGGGCCATTTTTAGAACAATTAAGGTTTTTGACAACGATGAACAAAGTTTAGTTCCCCTAAAATGTTGAATGTAGGTTAGTAAAATTTTCAAGGTTTAACCAGGGAACCGGTTGACAATTTAAGAAAAAGGGTTTAAATTTCCCTAGTTTAAATAAATTTTTTAAATTACAAGTTTATACAATAAAGGTTTAATGTCCATTTATACAATTTTAAGTTTGGGACATTAACTATTTAAAATACAATAAAATAATTTTTGAATACCGGGGTTGTACAATAAGAATAGAGGGAAATTTTTGGAACTAGTGAATATAAACAATAAAATGTTTTGAACCAGGGCAGGTTGTCAATAAGAGTTTGGGAAATAGGGGACTTTTTAGTCCAAAGAGGTTTGACAGGTATCCTTTCCCCCTTTTAAATTTTTAAATAGGGGCCCAAATTTTAAATAGGGGTTTAAGGTGACAGGTTTTAGTAAAATAAAATGTTTGAATGGTGGAATTATATTTAAAGAGGTTTTGTATTGGGCCGGGTTAGTAAAAAGGGAAAATACATTAATGGGTTTAACAATAAAATGTTTACTTTGGTGGCATATTTAATACAAAAAGGTTTTTTCCAAAAGTGTTGGTCAGAGAGACCAAATTAAGGGGGGAAAAGGGGGGGGCTGTTTAAGAAAGAACAGTCATTAAGGGTTGAAGTGCCGGGATCAATAATAAAACAAGGGTAGTTATAATTTCCCTTATTTTAAAAAATTTTTTGATTTTACGATTTTTGCAAAATTCGGATTTTGTAAATAAATAAGTTTCCAAAATTTTAAAACCGTAAAATCACTTTATGCGTAATTTTAAAAAAAATTTTCATTTCAAATCCAGAAAAAAGAAAACCCAAAAAACCCTTTTTGTTTAATACTTTCCAAACAATTTTACCCTTCCCACAACACACCCCACCCCCCACCCCACCCCACCTCACCCACACCAAACCAAAAAGAAAATTTTTTTAATTTGTCTTTTGAAAATTAAAAAGAAATTAACAACAAATTAAAGAAGTTTTAATTAATGTAAACGTATTTTCATTTTTACACAATTTTATTTCAATATTTGGTTGTAGAAGCGTCATCGAGAGTTTCTTAAATCAACTAACTAAATTATTAAACAAACCAATGGGTTTTAACTAAACTGAGTTAGTGGTAAAAAGTTAAAAAAAAAAACCTTTATACATGGGGTAGGTTTTATTAAGTTAAAAAAGGTTTGACAACAGTTAAATAATAGAATTTGCCGTACTATTTTTTTAAATATTTTTACATTGGACTATTTTTGTCAAAGGGGAAAGGTGGAATGGTTAGCAAAAGATTTGTAAGGTGACCGTTTTCAATAAGTTTAAAAGACATTTCAAAAGGGGGTTTTCCTTGATGTTTAGCGTACATAGGGGGAAAGGGGCCGGTAACATGAATTTTAAGATTGGAAAGGTGGGTCACATGATTTGAAAATCCCAAAGGTTAGTCTGGTTTGATATGGGAAAGGTTATACAAAAAGGGTTTGACTGGTGCGAGGTGGGTAATAAAGTCGGGTATATTTTAAATGGGAAGGCCTTAAAATTTGTTCCAAATGGTGACTTTTAAAGAATAGGTGTCACTAATTAAAAGTCCAGGAAAGTTATATACACTTTTTTAATTTCCTAATTGAGGGGTTTTTACCGGTTTTTTAAATTGGTTAATATAAAAAAGGGTTATATTGTAATTTTATCGAGGTAATTTAGTTACAATTTTGATTTTCCTTAAATAAAAAAGAAGCCGAAAACCATCTTGTGTTCCACTTAATTCCCTTAAAATAGGCAAGAAAATATGGTAAGGGGTTTTTAAAATTTATATCCTTAAGGAACACCTAATGGATTTTTAATGGAACGTTTAAAAATATTTTTTTCATATTTTTTAAATCATCAAGAAAGGGTTTTTTAATATTTAAACCTGTTTTAACCTAAATGAGGAAAAAGCCTAACCTTTTGTTATTTGGGTTTAGTTAAAAAAGGGGTTTTCAACGTATAAATATTAAAGGAAAATTATATATTTTTCCTCTTTTATCTGAAATGGGGAAAGCCTACCGTGCTTTTTTTTCCCCACTATTAAAAACCTTAAAGGATTTGGTCTAGTGTATCGGGGGGGCCGAAGGTAAGGTAGATTACCTCACTTGTTATTAAATAAAGCCTTCCCGTGCTTTGTTTCCACTATGGTGCACGTTATAAGATAGGGTCAAAAATGTATCAGTCAAGGTAAGGTAGTAGTACACTCTGTTTACCCTGAATTGAGGAGAGCCTACCTGCTTTGTTCCACTATGGTGCAGGTTATAAGATAGGTCAAGTGTAATCAGTCAAGGTAAGGTAGTAGTACACTCTGTAACCCTTTAAATGGAGAGCCTAACCTGCTTTGTTCCACTATGGTGCACGTTATAAGATAGGGTCATAGTGTAATCAGTTCAAGGTAGGACTCACAGGACATTGTTAGATAATCAAGTCTCGTAGATTACGGTGGGGGGATATGCAACGAGAATGGAAGAATCTAAATCGTGTTCAGGGTATTGACTAGCGTCTAGCGAACCCAATTTGAAGAGATCATTGGGAAGACATAGACGCAGATGGAAGGATAACATTAGAATGGACCTAAAAAGGATAGTGTGTACTATGTAATGAGGTGGACTGGATAGGTTGAGTAATTTTGTAAGTGTAGCAACGAACTTACGAGTTCCTAATACCATAGGGTTATTAAATGTAAGTAGCGATCATTCTATTTGATCACTTTTATACTATTAAATTTTAGTATTGAATTATTAATGCTATAAAATGAATACATATTATATAGATATAGGGTTTGGACTGAAAAGTTAAAACACAGTTTACATAGGAGGTTAACGTTTAGAATACATGTAAAACAAATGCAGGACCTATAACCTAGCGTGTAGATTTTCTAAAATGCAATGATCAGTTATTGAAATTGAAACTGATGTTCTCACACTTTCGCTAAAACGTTTGCCTTTAACAAATTATTTGAGAATAGCTTTGAGAACAGGAAAATGTTTAATGGTCAAGTATAAAGTTTATTGACTAAAATGTCAACGGTACCCAGTTCAATCCCCTGTGATAGTGTGTAATTATTCAAATAAAATGATAATCTAATTTGAGATTATAATAAGGATTCTAATACTAGAAACTTTTTTCGCTCCGTTTATTTCTAACTACCTTATTGTTTTTTTATTAACCATGTGATATGAATTGTTTACCTTTTATCCAGGTGATCGGTGTTCCTCAGCCGGTCCTCAAGTGGTATAAAGACGGAGAGGAACTTAAACCAGGGGACATCCACCGTATAATATCGGGTCAAGATGGCACCTGCTGTCTGGGCACCTACACCTGTGAGGCGCAGAACTGTATGGGGGTCGTCTCTAGTTCGGCTTCTTTGCTCGGATTTGAAGGTATTCCTGTTATATGACCTCCCTCGTTGCTACCTCCTGACAATGCCATGTCGTGGAGTATTGCCAGGGTAAGCAGAGTTGGTTTAGACAATTCATGTGATAATATATTCTCATCACTCAGTAGAACACTCATTGGTTAGTAATCAACAGAAATACATTCCCATAAGAGGTGTGTAGAGCAAATACTATCTATGATTGGTCAAGTGGGGAACCAAGGGAGTAAGAACATAACAACAGCTTTAACAAGCTCTGCTTACTCTGGACAACTCCGCGACACCATACTGCATCCTGATGCCAAATGTTTTACATTTAGTTATCTCCTCCTCTCAATAAAAGGTTTTAATTTTAAATTGAAACAGTTTATTCAATATACGTACCCTTCACTTACCCTGAACGGTAGCGAGCTTACCTTGCATTGCTCCATTATGGGTTAGCTTAGAAAATGGGAGGCCCATAGTGTAATACATCAAGGTAAGACAATTACCTTTCATGCTAATCTATGGGTACCTAGACTTGCGAGTATAATATAGTTGACCTCATTGGTCTTGGGGTAAAATGCTCACCTAAGGACCCGATTTTCATGAGCCCGAACCCAACTGGAGTCGATGGATTTCTCTTAAGCAAAATCCGTTGTACAACTTCCTTAGGAGAAGAGGTAGAGCCGTTGGCCCCAAGCCAATCACGCTCGTTCATAGAAATTAAGTGTGGAAGGCAACTGGGAACCACCACGTTTCCTGAACTCCCCTAGTACATTGGATTTCTAACAGATGGTGCAGGCAATGCTAGCCAACCGAAGATTTGAGAGCATGCCTAGCGCTGTCTGAGTGTAAAGCACATAAAACCAACATTCGCATTGTTGACTGAAGAAGAATTATCATATAATTCAATAATAACTAAACGACATCACTAATATGTTCCCTCGCTTCTTCCCCCAGAGCGAAGGACGAGGAAGAGCAGCGATCTCCCGAAAACTGGACATCTCCGGCGGCGTCATCCCCGGCGGTCACACCATCGTGAGAAACCCCTCCCTCTCAACCATCCACGAGGAGAGGACCTCGCAGATGTACGACACGCCAGCCACAGAGCGATCACTCACGGTCGACGAGAGGGCGGATATATCTTTCTCTTTCGATGGGAGAGAGGTCTCTGTATCTTTGTACGAGACCCCTGACCTCACGGAGGAGGAGGCGCTGCAGGTTGTCGAAATGTACGCCGACGAACTGTCGGAGAATGTGTCAGGTGAGTCCGCCCCCCATCCTGACGATATTCACTTCAGTGGAGTGACCAGGTAGGGAACAATGTGGATTGTATTTTAAGTTTTGCGTAGGCCTATGTACTGTTGGTGCTGCAGCAATGACAGGGAGACATTCCGGAGTGAGTGTCCAGAGGTAAAGTCCTGTCAAAAGTGTTTGAGGTGAGGAATGAACTTGCTGAATTTCTAAAAGAAAAAAAAACTGTTTTGTCAGAACTGTTTCAAAACAATGATTGGATAGCTATACTGGCCTATTTGACAGATACTTTTTCCATTTTAAATGAACCTAACAAGGTCATGCAAGGAAGAACGTCCTCTTGTTTTACAATGTTCGATAATATATAAGGGTTGAAACGAAAGTTGAAAACATGGAAGACTAAAGTTTCAAGGAATTACTATGACATGTTTCACCATTTGCCTGATAGTATTAGCGAGGTGGATAGGTGAGGTAGGTGAGGTAGGTGAGGATATTGACGTTACATCTTTGGCAATGTCATTTTTAATCACTTAACAAACTTAACAGAGCAGTCTGATTTCTACTTCCCAGAAGAAGAGGATCCATGGAGGACTGGATGGCTCCGAAATACATTTATGACATGGAATGATGAGATGTCTGTTAACATATAAGATAACTTGATTGGCCTAGCTGCTAATTAAGAATTTTAAAAAATATTTCCAAAGTGAAATTTCACTTGCTTTCTTCTGGATAAAAGTGAAAACAGAATTCCCAGATCTTTGTGAAATTGCAATGAGAATTACTTCACCATTTACCTAGACCTACCTTTGTGAGACTGGTTTCTCTACTATGAGTCTAATTAAGACGAAATATCGTAATGGTGTGGATATTTACTGTCCATTACGAGTAGCACTGCCCACAATAGAGCCACGGATTGATAGAATGTGCAAAAATAAGCAAGCTCATTTGTCCCATTAAGTGTTATATTATGTTTTTTTCTTTAATATCAATAAACTATGTTTCCATAAAAAAGGATATGTTTAATACCCACCCTACAAGTTATTACCTTTCCACAAAGCTGGTCCCTGGGGGCCACTAAAAAATATACCGGTCCACCACGCGTTAAAGTTTGAGTAGCATTGATCTAAAGGGTTACCTTTATAAAAATATGGTTTATTAAAGGTAAAATACGTATAATATTGTTGTTAGTATTGATTTGTATGATCAAGTATTGTTTTCTTATTTTCTCAGAGCACAACATAGTGGAGTTGCCGCCATTGAGATTCGTAAAAGAAACTTCGAATACTAGAAACTTGTTGATGGAAGCTGTTATAATAGATGTCACACCTGACTACTTCAGTTCCGCGGATGATGACCTTCGAACTGACGCTGACCTTGAAGAATTTTCTATCACTGACGAAAATGGGCATCAATTTTCTGCGCTGACTCCAGACGTAGAAGATGACGCCCTTGTGTTTGAAAAGATAAATTCAGAACTACGGGAACGTTCCATCGCTCCACCAAAACGACCCCCTCGTCGAAAAAACGAAGCTAATCGTCAAAAATACGATGAACAAATGAACCACGACAGTGATACATTTCACAGCTTTTCACTGGCTAAAGAAGCTAGTGAAAGGCATTCCCCTAAAGAAGATACTGACAAAAGTGAACATTTTACTGATGCAGTTGGAGAAACTTCAGACTCGCAGTCGATAGCAGATACATTTATGAGCGCCAAGGAAAGCCCAGGGGCTCACAAAATAAAGAAAGAAGAGTTCGCATATAAATTTCAATCATCGAAGAGAACAAAGAAAAATCAATTGGTGAATTACAAACCACCAAGAGTAGTCCTGCAGAACTTGTTAGAAATATTACAATGGAAACAGTCAATGATAAACCTAAACCTGATAAACTTGATGAACATAAACCTGATAGTGACATTTCAAAACTAAACAAAAAGAAAGAGGAAGTTAAAACGTTGGAAGAAGGAAAAGCCAACACGTTGTCAAATCTTGAGGCAACACCAAAACCCACAAAGAAGAAAAGGAAATCTCAAGATGTTGTTAAAAACGAAAGTTTAGTCGGGACGAAAGATGAACATGTTGATGGAGATATTGGGTCACTAAAGAAAGAGCGTTTATCACGCACAATAAAAAAGAGTAAATCAACAGAAAAATCTGATCAAGAGCCACAGGATACAATCGAACCAGAGTCTAATGAAGCCATGGGACAAGATTATCCACAGAAAATAGTTCTCTCTTTGGGTATAGAATGTCCAGCTGATAAAACCAAATCCACAGAATCTCTTAAATCAAAGGAGTCTTCTGTTGAAAAGGATAATTCATATTCTGAAGAAGGAGATGGCTTAAAAACCTTTAATAAAAGAAAAGAAAAATCTACTAAAAAAAGGAAAGGCTCTGTCGGTGAAGGAGTAGAATCAAACAAAGCTAGAAAACGCAGTGCTATAAAGAAAGCCCCACCCATTGAAACAGATGAACATAAAATGGAGGTAGAACAGACCTTCACTGCGGCTAAGACTGGAGATAGTAAACCTCTAAAACGAAAAGACTCTAAGAAGACACCATCTCTAGACTCTAATGAACAAAACGTTGCTAGGGATGATGGTGTAGTCACTGCAGAAGAAGAAAGTCATATTAAGAAAAGAAAAGAATCAAAGAGATCCCCCTCTGTGGAGTCAAATGAAAATAAATTTGATATAGATGAAACCATGAGAATAGTAAAAGGGGAAGAAAATTCAACAAACATATCAGCTGTTGATTCCAGTAAACAAACAGAGTCATATAAAAGAACAATATGTGATAATACAGGTGAGTCACCAAAAGAAACAAAACACGATACTAGTAAAATACGTAAAACGAAAAAACAACGAACAATTTCATCCACTGAAGCAGAGTTGCCCAAGCTAGCCGCTTTAGGAATAGGACACACAGTTGAAGTGGACACTATGGCAGCTAAAATAGAGCCAACATTACTTGAATCTTTAACACAATCTCTCTTAGATATACAACGTAGTTTAGTATCAGTTGAAGAGAAAATTATATCCCAATCAACAAATGAACCACACGCAATGATGTCAAGTCTATCGGTTTTAGAGACACTGACCCAACCAATTCAAGATAGTATAGCACTAGTGGAAGAGCAGGCAGCCCTTGAGTCATCATCTGAGGAACATAGTTTAGGAAAGACGAGTACAGCTATATTGGAAACCATATCACAACCAATGCAAGAGTTCCAAAGAGGGCTAGCTTTAGTGGAAAAACAAGCTGCATTTGAAGAATCTAAAGCGTCTTTGCTTGAAATAACAAGTCTGTCGATACTAGAAAATGTGGCACAGCCAGTTCAAGAACTCAATAGGGAAATAGTTTTCATTCAAGAGCAGGCTGCAATACATCAAGCTGAAAGTGGTATTTCAAAGAAGATGATTATTCCATCCTTTGAAGCGAAACTGTTGCAAGATAAAGAAAGTGCAGATACCGATACTTTATTAAATATTAGTTTTCTGGAGTGTGTGATAAATCCTGTTTCTGAGCTACAAAAAGAGATCGAAATTCTTAAGGAACAGGCTGTAATGGAGACAAATAGGGAGCTTCTAGCAAAAAAACCTAGCACAACAGTTTTAGTAGCTCTATCAAAACCTTTGCGAGATCTACAAAAAGGCATATCATTGATAGCTCAACAAGCTGAATATGAAACTTTGTATAGTCAGGAGAATAAAAACATTAGCAAAACAACTCTTAATGCTTTGATCCAACCACTAGAAGAACTTAATGCAAATGTTCGCTTCATTGAACAACAAGCATCTTTGGAGACTGAAGATACGTTTCTTCCCTTGATTTCAAAGTTCATGATAGTAAAGTCGTTAGCAGAACCTATTCAAGAGCTTAGCCATATCGTGTCTAGTATTCAACAGCACTATGTCCAAGAGCCTATATTCAGAGCTGTTCCTTATAGAGATGTTTCACCCGTGACACAGATATTTGCGCAGTCTTTAGAAGAATTGAAAAAAGAAATAGAAATAGTAAAAAACATACAGTTACTGAGTGAAAATATTCCTAGTGTCAGCGAAACAGAAAAAACTACTATTTTCAACATAGTTGAATTATTACAACCATTAACAGATCTTCAAAATGGCTTATCTCAATCTCAAAAACTGTTTACAGGTAAACTAATTGGTCAAGATTCTGAAAAGGCTTTATTTGATGAAAGAGAATCGTTAATGAGACATATATCTCGGCCTTCAATAGAACTTCAAGATAAACTCTCTAAAATTGAATATTTACTCAGTAATGCTATTGATTCATCTAGCTCAGGAACAATTATTATGAAAGAAAGCTTAGCTTTGCTTAAAGAACCTGTACAGGAACTGAAAATAAACATAGCAGATATTCATCAAATTTCATTTATAAGTTCTGGCAGTGATACTGACACAGTAAAATTTATCGAGGCAACAATGGCACATTTAAATAGCCCATTAAAAGCATTTACAAATGTTCTTTCAGATATAGAACAACACATTGCGATCGAGTCTGCTTCTACATTTGAATCAAGTAATGTAAATCCTAAGTTTGTCAAGTCTCTAGCACAATCCATTAAAGAACTTGAATGTAATATAGCAACAATAGACAAACAAAAACAATCAGAAAATAACAGCTTTACTAAACCAAACGAGGTGACTGAAATTCAAGAACTGAAAGAACCTCTACTAGAACTCAAGGAAGGATTGGTTAAAATAATGCAGGACATAATTTTGGAAGAAAATTTAGAACGAGGTGATGAGACTCCCACCAGTGGTTTAATAACGTTAGTTCAACCGTTAGGAAAGTTAGAAATGTGCTTGGCTCTCACGGAAGGAAAACTTGAAAAAGAACTTAATACGCATAAACAAGCTAGAAAGTCTAGCCTTTCTAGTGCTAAAACGTTGATACAGCCTATTCAGCAACTTCACAGAGATATTGTTGAAATACAGCAATTGGCTATATTATCTACGGAAGGATTGGGTACAGAATCAACTCTTGATGTCTTAAGTACTCTAGAAAAACCATTACAAAACCTCCACAGAGCTTTGGACGTTGTTGAAAAGAGTCAAGAAACCCCCAAATTTTAAGTGCGTTGCAAGTGGAAAATGTTGTACAATCCATACAAACAATACAAGAATCCATCTCAAAACTTGAACACCTGTCTCATCAAATTCCTGGAGAAAATGGACTTGAAATGCTTGCGAATCTCTCCGCACCATTGAAATACCTAGAAAATAATTTGCTTGAAGGGGAAGAAATACTGTTACAAGAAGAAAATATTAATATTACGTCGCAAGAAAATATGTATATTTTGCAAAGTTTAAGTAAGCCTTTAAAAGAGTTCCATAGAGAAATGGTAAAACTACAAAATCTAGCTATTGAAATCCAAAGCACTCCAGAATCCTTATCCACTATTTCCATTAGTACCTCAATTATAGAACCTCTCAATAAACTAGAACATCAAATTGAAATTGTTACAAAACAGGCTAAAGCTGTTATTACTGATAAAACGCATATGCGATCTATTTATTTGATTGATAAACTAATTCATCCACTAGAAACGTTACAGGAAAGTCTTTCAGCAATAGAAAAACAAAATGTTCTAAGCGGATCACATAATTCTCCAGATGAATACAATTTATTTGTTATTCAAAATGTGAACAAATCTGTCAATGATCTAAAAGAAACACTTAAATTCTACTATAAACCCCCAACGGATGAAATTGTTGATAAATTTAGTACAAAAGATACTTCTATACTTAATTCTCTGTCTGAGCCACTAACTGAACTTCAACAATGTTTGAATCAATTTGAACAACAGTTGTTAGGTTCCGGTGTCAAAGCTGAATCAACGATGGCCAACATATCCTTACTTGCTCCCTTAACGGAGCCTTTAAAAGATCTCACTAAAGAGATAATGGACGTAGAGAGGCGCAAAATATCTCTATCGAATGATGAATCGACAAAGGCGGATTTTAGTATCTACAAACTAGAAACATTTATTAAACCTATACAACAGTTACAGCAAGGTATCTCTTTGATACAAGTTTCCATTCCCGAAATTTCTGGGAAACGGTCACCAGAGACCATAGCTCTTGGTACATTAGTTGAATCGTTGAATCACTTGAAAGAACAATTGAAAAAGATTGGTGACAAAATAAATAGTTCTGTTTTGGTTGTTAGAGCAAGTCAGCCTGTTATTAATTCTTTTACAAACTCCATCTCAGAACTTCAGAAAGGCTTCGAATTGATTGAACTCCAAGCTTTCTTAGATTCAGATGAAGAGCCCATGTCTGAAAGAGAAAGTTTATCCATTTTAGAAGGTCTCGCTCATCCGTTGGAAAAGCTGCGTAACAGCTTAGTTCAAATTGAAGAACATTGCGCAGAAGAAGGTTTAGATGGCATAGACAATGTTGCACTTAAATTTGTCACAAAAGTTGCTCCTTCTGTCGAAGAAGTGCTGAAAGGAATCGCTTTGATAGGAAAACAAGCTTCATTAGAAACTGATAGTGAGCCCCTTTCTGATATTACTTTAAGTTTGGTAGAAAATTTAGCACAACCAATGCAAGAATTGCGCAAAGGTCTTGCACAAATACAGCAACATGTAATTTTAGAATCATGTGGTTCTTTAGTAAACACCGAAGAAAGTGGTGTATCGAGTGTTGAAATATCTAGACTCATCCCTCAGGAAGAAAATAGAGGAAGAGTTGTGGACTCAAGAAGTTTACATACTGAGGAAAGTGGTGTTGCCAGTGTTATCACATCTGAAATTTTCCCTCTTAGGGATCAGATGGAAATTTCAGATCTTATTGAGACCAAATTTCAAATTTCAGATAATGATAATTCTATAACTTCACATAAACCTGTTCAACAACCAATGAGCATCAAGAAACTTCTTCATGAGATCGAGCAACAAATTGTGGTAGATTTATCCAGTTCAATTGTTGATGACAATATTGCTAACCAGCTATTAAAAACAATGAAACAACCCATTGAAGACTTACAATCAAAAATTAGTAAACGAAACCAGGAGCAACCTATTGAAACACCAAATGAACAGAATTCAGAAGAGTCCTTCTACTCACTATTAGATCAAACTCGTAAGCAAATGACTACAGCGATTGCTACGATTCAAAATCATGCCATTCTTCATAATAACGCAGACCTTGAGAAATGTTCCAGAGCCATCTTATTATGCTTAGCTAGTTCACCCAATGATTTTAAGTTGTATATTGAAGAATCACTTAAATCTGTAGACAAAGATTTTTTTAACACATTATCTTTAAGTACTATTCCAAAAAGAGAAGAAAATGGACATGCAAATAAGGCACCAATAGTAGAAGGAACATTGATTTATTCCAAAAATGAACCAATTTATGAACATTGTATTGCATTACTAGGACAACTGACTACTCCGGTCCAACAACTACAACAAGCTATTGCTTCCGTAGAGCAGCATGGATTATCAGGAGAAAGCCATTTTTCAACCTCTTCTCCATTAATGGAACTAGCGCAACCAATTCAAGAACTTCAAATGTGTGTAGAGCAAATTGAACGTGAAATTTTTCCATCTTCATATGGAGCAATCAATGAAGTACGATTTAAAACAATTGCTCAAGCTATTATCAAACCTTTTGAAGGGCTGCATAAAAACATAGCATTGATTGATAAGTATACTACTATAGAAGATGTTGAAAAATCTTTGATCACTCCTCATGAGCTTTCCATTCTTGAAGCATTTTCAGAACCCGTAGAAAAATTAAAAAATTATGTTGCATTAATTGAGCAGCAAGTATGTTTAGAACCTAATGAAAGTTTAGTGGCTTCAGAAGATGTAATGACGACCCCTTTAAATGGAACGCAGGACGAAACTTCAACAAATGAAATAGTTTTAATTGAAGATCCAGATAAGCTCGAAACAAGTAATGAAATAAAGCTCACTCAAACCTATTTATCTGACATTGAGACGGTATCAAAGCATGTTAAAGAATTAATGAATATAATTTATGTCATTGAAAAACAAGTAGGCCTTGAATCAACTGAGCCATTATTGGTGCAATCAAACATATCAGCTCTACAAACTCTCGCCAAACCACTAGAAGAAATTCAAATGTATATTGGTCTAGTAGAAAAACGACAAATTATCGAAGGTGGAGAATATACTATGCCGGATCAAAAAAACATATCTGCTTTGAAAGCGTTATCAAAACCCATTGAGGAGCTACAAAACACTTTAATTGAGATTGGTCATAAAGTTGTTCTTGAAGAGGGAGGGGATCCATTGAGGGAAACATATGACATATCTCTATTAAAAAATATTACAATCCCTTTGCAAGAAATTAAACAGTGTTTATCTTTGATTCAAGAACAAGAACCAATCTATATAAAAGAAGAAACGATGCCTGAAAAAAGTTTATTGATTGAAAGTTTAACAAAAGCAACAAAAGAACTTGAAAAAGAAATTACAATCGTTGAAAAACAGGAAATATTAGAACATTATGTTGAGTCTCTGATCGGAAGTAAAAGTTTAACTAGTCTAGGAACCTTCGCAAACCCCATATTAGAGCTAACGCAAGGCATAGCATTGTTAAAACAACAATCGCTTATTGTGTCTGAGGGAGGAAACTTGTCAGAAAAAAGTAATATGCAGGTTCTAGAAACTATAGCAAAACCTTTAAGAGAACTTCAGATATCCTTAGCACAAGTAGAGCAACAAATTATTACAGAAGACGTAAAGGAGTCAAAAAAGGCAGTTTTTGTAGCAAAAGCTTTGGCCACGCCCCTAATATTACTTGAAAATGAAATTATAAAATTGGAAGAACAATTGATATTGGAACAACAAGATTGTGATATATCAGAAATACCTGAAATTTCTCTACTAAAAAAACTAGCATGCTCTGTAAATGAAATTAAGAAACAGTTAGCTCATGTCGAAATGCCACAAGTTTTGGAAAATATTGATCAATCAATGACCGATGGAGGAAGTACTTCAGAACATAAAAATATAGCTGAATTGATAAAAGAGTCAAAATATGTCAGTGATATTTATCAAGAACTTGTGATAGTAGAATCAAATACAGAAAAATTGACAGACAACCTGGAGTTATCTGTAACTGAGCAAATTGAAAGCCCTCTGGAAGAATTATACAAGTCATTAGTTAAATTAGAAACACAAATGTTTTTACAAGACCAAACAATGAACGAGCCTGAAATCTTCACTTGCTAACAATCTTAGCAAAATCTATCGCTGAAACTAAGAGACAAATTGCATCAATAAATCATGACATAGTTTCAGAAGGTACTGTAAGTGATATTGATGGATTAAATCAAACTTCAATCCTTCGAGCAGTGTCTCATCCGATTAAAGATCTACAGCAAGCCATATCAACTCTTGAACAAATTACCATTGCCACTGGAGAACACACATTAGCTGGTGGGAAGATTCAACTTTGCTGAAATCTTTAATCAAACCGATTAAAGAGGTAAAAGAAAGCATTTCTTTGGTCCAAAGTCAAGTAGGAATTAGTCTTATCTCTGAGGAACTGGGAGAAAACCCTAATATTTCCCCTAGGTATATAGAATACATTACTCAGCCAATGCATGAACTTCTTGAAGCTGTAAATGTTGTTCACAATCATATTTTTGAAACTGTTGGACCTGTTCCTGAAAATAAAGATATTGTAACTACAAATACTATTTTTACTCCTCTTCAAGAATTGAAAGCAGGATTGGAGAAAATCAAGACTATTGAATTAGAATCTGGAAAAATAAGTGATTCAAAAGCAAGCTATGCGCTTTTACAAGTTCTAGCCCACCCAATGCAAGAACTAGAAAAAGGAATTGAATTACTAGAAAAACCATGGTAATAGAAACAGGAAGTAGGTCATCATCTGAAGAAGTTGATTTATTATTACTTAGTAAACTATCCAAAACTATTCAGGAAATGAAAAAAGGGCTTATACAAATAGAAAAACAAAAACTATTGAGTGATAGTCAATCAAATAGAGATGACAGCACAAAGGTTTTAGAAGTTGTAGATTTGAGGGATGTTGCTTCAATTTGGGAAGAATTTGGAAAAAGAGATAGTGAAAAAGAACTTAAAACCCTAATCGATGCTTCTAATCAATCTATGTATGGCAAAAAGGAGGAGGTTGACCAAACTAATTTTAATGAGTTGAATCTAGAAGGGAATAAGCATATTCAAGACGAGGATATAATAAATAATAAAGTGGATGAAACTGGTCATGATAATAATGATATAAACATGACTAAGACAAAAAAGAAGAAAGTGGTTAGCCATGAAGAAAGAGAAAAAATAATAGCAGATTGTAAAAATAACACAGTAAAAGAGGATGAACAGAGAACAGAAGAAGAGGCCGCAATTTTAGGAGCACAATTGGTGGTGTATGAAATTGAAACTAAAAATAAAAATGAAGCTCAAAAAGAGATTGGATATGAAGCAAATGATGAAAACATAGTGGGGAAAAACATTTTATCTGACATTGAGACATTAGCAAAACCTGTCAAATGAATTAATGAATAGCATTTATGTCGCCGAAAAACAAATAGGTCTTGAATCAAATGAGCCATTGTTGGGGCAATCAAACATAACAGCTCTACAATCCCTCGTCCACCCACTGGAAGAAATTCAAAGGTATATTGCTTTAGTAGAAAAACAACAAATTCTAGAAGGCGAAGAATATATTATGCCGGATCAAAAAAACATATCTGCTTTGAAAGCGTTATCAAAACCCATTGAGGAGCTACAAAACTATTTAATTGAGATTGATCATAAAGTTGTTCTTGAAGCGGAAGGGGATCCATTGAGGGAAACATATGACATATCTCTATTAAAAAATATTACAATCCCTTTGCAAGAAATTAAACAGTGTTTATCTTTGATTCAAGAACAAGAACCAATCTATATAAAAGAAGAACCCATGTTTGAAATAAGTCCATTGATTGAAAGCTTAACAAAGGCAACAAAAGAACACAAAAAGAAATTACCATCGTTGAAAAACAAGAAATATTAGAACCTTATGTTGAGTCTCTGATCGGAAGTAAAAGTTTAACTAGTCTAGGAACCTTCGCAAACCCCATATTAGAGCTAACACGAGACATAGCATTGATAGAACAACAAGCGCTTATTGTGTCTGAGGGGGGAACTTGTCAAAAAAAGTAATATGCAGGTTCTAGAAACAATAGCGAAACCTCTAAGAGAATTTCAGATATCCTTAGCACAAGTAGAGCAACAAGTTATTACAGAAGACGTAAAGGAGTCAAAAAAGGCAGTTTTTGTAGCAAAAGCTTTGGCCACTCCCCTAATATTACTTGAAAATGAAATTTTAAAATTAGAAGAACAGTTATTATTGTCACCCCCAGAGTATGATACATCAGAAATACCTGCAATGTCTCTACTAAAAACATTATCATGCTCTGTAATTGAGGTTAAGAAACACTTAGCTCATGTAGAAGTACAGAAAGTTTTGGAAAACATCGATAAATCAGATGTCGGCATTACTTCAGAAGTCAAAACATCTGCCGTATATTTGGATGAGTCTCAAAAGTTCGTTGAGCCGATTGAAAAAAATACTCCAGAAAAAATTAAGTTATCTGATCTGGAACAAATGGAAAACCCTTTGATTGAATTGTACAAATCCTTGGTTCACATAGAACAAAAAATAATTTTACAAGAATGTGATAGAGCAATGTACGATCCTGACAGTTTCAGGTTAGTTACAGCCTTAGCGAAACCTATTGATGAAGTTAAGAGACAGATTGAGTTACTTGATGTTGGGATAGGTTCAGAAAAGGCTGCAGAAAACATTGATGCATTAAAGGGCACATCGACCCTTCACACTGTAACTAACCCAATTCAGAATCTGCAACAAGCAATATCACAGCTTGAGCAAGCTACCATTAACACTACTACAAATACCATGTCTGATAAAACAGATTTATATTTACTGAAAGAACTAGCTAAACCCATAAGTGAAGTAAAGGAACGCATTTCTTTGGTACAAGAACATGCTGAGATTGAGCTAAATAATGAGAAGATATGTGAAAAGCAAATTATGTCTACCATGGAAAAGATGTGTCAACCAATACATGAGCTTCTCGAAGCATTAAATGCTGTCCAAAAAAACATTATGGAATCTGTTCCACAAATTTCTGAAAACAAAGCTACGATAGATTTAAATATTTTAGCTGCACCAATTCAAGAATTAAAAACAGGACTGGAGAAATTAGAAAAATTAAGTATAACATCTGGTAAATTGTGTGATTCAAAAGCAAGCTATGCACTTTTGAAAGTAATAGCGATACCGATGCAAGAGTTACAAAAAGGAATTGCCCTAGCAGAAAAAAGCAAGGTTCGTCAAATTGGAGGGGGATCAATATCAGAAGAAGCAAATTTAATTTTACTAAAAAAATTATCCAAACCACTTAGAGAAATGGAAAAAGGGCTTATAAAAATAGAAAAACAGAACCTCTTTGCTACCAGCATACAATCAGTGACAAGCGATGTGACAGTTGTTTCTAATTTGGCGACTTTGACTAATATTGATGGCATTTCAAAACGAATTTGAAATTTTAAGTGGAAAAGGAAAAACTATAGTGTAAGTGGCAAGAAAAATATTTCGGAAGGGGTAGACGAACCAAATGTTTCTAAAAATAAAAAATATGACAGTGAACTAAAGAGTTAGAAGAGACTGAAAATAAAAATGAAGAAGAATGTAAATATAAAGGAACAGAAGATATTGAACGTAAAAAGGATAACGCAGGTGATAATGAACATAAAAAGATAGAATCAGAAGATGTTGAAGTTAAAACGAAAGTATTAGAGGAGATTGAAATTAAATATCTAGAAACAAAGGAGATTAAAAATAAAAAGAAGGAAACTAAAGAGAGTGTACATAAAATAAAAGAAGCTGAGGAAATTAAACTTAAAATTATAGAAGTGGAAGAGATGGAATGTAAATTGAAAGAATCGGGAGATGTTGAACTCAAAAATAAAGAAAGTGAACGGATTAAATATAAAAATAAAGAAGCAGGGGAGATACAGAAAAAGAAAAAACCAGAAGATGTTGAAAGTATAAAGAAAGAATCTAAAGAAATTGAACGTAAAAAGAACGAGGTCGAAGAAATTGAACTTAATCAGAAAGAAGTAGAAGAGATTAAAAACCAAAAGAAAGATGTAGATGATATTGAACATAAAAATAAAGAAGCAGAGGAAATTGAAAACAAAAATGAAGGAGAGAATGAAATTGAACTTAAAAATAAAGAAGCCGGTGTTATTGAATGTAAAACAAAAGAACCCGAAAATGATAAACCTATAGAAAAAGAGGCAGAAGATATTGAACGTAAGAAAAAAGATGCAAAGGAGATTGAAAATAAAAGGGAAGAAGCAGAGGAGATTCAACGTAAAAAAATGAAGCACTGAAAAAGAAAGAAGCAGAGGATATTAAACGTAAAAAAAAGAAAAAGAAGAGGAGATTGAAATTAAAAATAAAGAAGCAGAGGAGAATGATCATACAAAGAATGAAGCAGAAGAAAGTGAAATTAAAAGTAAAGAAGTAGATAAAATTGAAATTAAAAGGGAAGAAGTAAAGAAAATTGAACTTAAAAATAAATCAGAGGAGATTGAAACTAAAAGGAATGCAGCAGATGAGGTTGAATGTGAAAAGAAAGGAGCAGAAGAAATTGAACTTAAAAATAAAGAAGCAGTAGAAAATGAACGTAAAAATGAAGAAGTGGAGATTGAACGTAAAAATAAAGAAACAGAGGAAATTGAAATTAAAAGGAA
The DNA here is from genome assembly GCA_039000515.1 of Timema cristinae. Taxonomy (NCBI): domain Eukaryota; kingdom Metazoa; phylum Arthropoda; class Insecta; order Phasmatodea; family Timematidae; genus Timema; species Timema cristinae. Next base: position 20,663,210 of record JBCFYV010003508.1, on the reverse strand, counting down.
TAAAGTGGAAGAAATTGAAATTAAAAGGAAAGAAGTGGAGGAGATTGAAATTAAAAGGAAAGCAGAGAGGAGATTGAATGTAAGAAGAAAGAAGCTGAGGAAATTGAATGCAAAAATAAAGAAACAAAAGAGATTGGATGTAAAACGAAAGAATCAAAAATAACTGAATGTAAAAAGAAAGAAGTGGCTGACATCGAGCTTAAGAATGAAGAAGAAGAGAAAGAACTTAAAAATAAAGAAGCAGAGGATATTACAAGTAAAAATAAGAAGTCGAGGAGATTGAAAGTAAAAATAAACAAGCAGAGGAGATCGAACGTAAAATTAAAGAAACAGAAGGGAATGAAAGTAAAAAGAAAGAAGCGAGGAGATTGAACGTAAGAATAAAGAAGAGGAAGAGATTGAAAATAAAAAGAAAGAAGCAGAGGGTATTGAACGTAAAAAGAAAGAAGCAGAGGAGATTGAACGTAAAAATAAAGAAGCAGAAGAGAATGAAAGTAAAAAGAAAGAAGCCGAGGAGATTGAACGTAAAAATAAAGAAGCAGAAGAGATTGAAAATAAAAAGAAAGAAGCTGAGGAGATTGAAAGTAAAAATAAAGAAGCAAAGAAGCTTGAACATAAAAAGAAAGAAGAGAGGAGATTGAACGTAAAAAGAAAGATTCAGAAGAGATTAAAAGTAAAAATAAACAAGCAGAGGAGATTGAACGTAAAAATAAAGAAGAAGAGAATGGAATTAAAAAGAAAAAGCAGAGGGTATTGAACGTAAGAAGAATGAGGCAGAGGAGATTGAATGTAAAAATAAAGAAGCAGAAGAAATTGAAAATAAAAAGAAAGAAGCCAAGGAGATTGAAAGTAAAAAGAAAGAAGCAAAGAAGCTTGAACGTAAAAAGAAAGAAGCAGAGGAGATTGAAAGTAAAAAGAAAGATTCAGAAGAGATTAAAAGGAAAAATAAACAAGCAGAGGAGATCGAACGTAAAAATAAAGAAGCAGAAGAGAATGCGATTAAAATGAAAGAAGAAGAGGAGATTGAACGTAAAAATAAAGAAGCCGAGGAGATTGAACGTAAAAATAAAGAAGTAGAAGAGAATGAAATTAAAAGGAAAGAAGCAGAGGATATTGAACGTAAAAAGAAAGAAGCAGTGGAGATTGAATGTAAAAAGAAAGAAGCAGAAGAGATTGAAAATAAAAAGAAAGAAGCCGAGGAGATTGAAAGTAAAAAGAAAGAAGCAAAGAATCTTGAACGTAAAAAGAAAGAAGCAGAGGAGATTGAACGTAAAAAGAAAGATTTAGAGGAGATAAAAAGTAAAAATAAACAAGCAGAGGAGTTCGAACGTAAAATTAAAGAAGCAGAAGCGATTGAGAGTAAAAAAAAAGAAGCCGAGGAAATTGAAAGTAAAAATAAACAAGCAGAGCAGATCGAACGTAAAAATAAAGAAGCAGAAGAGAATGAAACTAAAAGGAAAGAAACAGAGGATATTGAACGTAAAAATAAAGAAGCAGAGGAGATTGAACGTAAAAAGAAAGAAGCAGAGGAGATTGAATGTAAAAATAAAGAAGCAGAAGAGATTGAAAATAAAAAGAAAGAAGCTGAGAGATGAAAAGTAAAAATATAGAAGCAAAGACGCTTGAACATAAAAAGAGAGAAGCAGAGGAGATTGAACGTAAAAGAGAGAAGCAGAGGAGATTGAACGTAAAAAGAATGAAGCAGAGGAGATTGAATGTAAAAATAAAGAAGCAGTTGAGATCGAACGTAAAAATAAAGAATTAGAAGAGATTGAAATTAAAAAGAAAGAAGCAGATGAGATCGAACATAAAAATAAAGAAGCAGAAGAGAATAAAATTAAAAGGAAAGAAGCAGAGAATATTGAACGTAAAAAGAAAGAAGCAGAGGAGATTGAATGTAAAAATAAAGAAGCAGAAGAGATTGAAAATAAAAATAAAGAAGCCGAGGAGATTGAAAGTAAAAAGAAAGAAGCCCAGGAGATAGAATTCAATAAACCAGAAACAGTTGAGGTTGAAAGTAAAAAGAGAAAATCACAAAAGAGCAAACTTAAAAAGAAAGAACCGAGGAAAGTGAAAGTAAAAAGAAAGAAGCAGATGAGATCAAACGTAAAAATAAAGAAGCTGAAGAGAATGAAATTAAAAGGAAAGAAGCAGAGGATATTGAACGTAAAAAGAAAGAAGCAGAGAAGATTGAATGTAAAAATAAAGAAGCAGAAGAGATTGAAAATAAAAGAAAGAAGCCGAGGAGATTGAAAGTAAAAAGAAAGAAGCAGATGAGATTGAACGTAAAAATAAAGAAGCAGAAGATAATGAAATTAAAAGGAAAGAAGAAGAGGATATTGAACGTAAAAAGAAAGAAGCAGAGGAGATTGAATGTAAAAAGAAAGAAGCAGAAGAGATTGAAATTAAAAAGAAAGAAGCTGAGGAAATTGAAAGTAAAAAGAAAGAAGCAAAGAAGCTTGAACTTAAAAAGAAAGAAGCAGAGGAGATTGAACGTAAAAAGAAAGATTCAGAGGAGATTAAAAGTAAAAATAAACAAGCAGAGGAGATTGAACGTAAAAATAAAGAAGAAGAAGAGAATGAAATTAAAAAGAAAGAAGAAGAGGGTATTGAACGTAAAAAGAAAGAAACAAAGAAGCTTGAACGTAAAAAGAAAGAAGCAGAGGAGGTTGAACGTAAAAAGAAAGATTCAGAGGAGATTAAAAGGAAAAATAAACAAGCAGAGGAGATCGAACGTAAAAATAAAGAAGCACAAGAGAATGAAATTAAAATGATGGAAGCAGAGGAGATTGAACGTAAAAAGAAAGAAGCAGAGGGGATTGAACGTAAAAATAAAGAAGCAGAAGAGAATGAAATTAAAAGGAAGGAAGCAGAGGATATTGAAAGTAAAAATAAAGAAGCACAAGAGAATGAAATTAAAATGAAAGAAGCAGAGGAGATTGAACGTAAAAAGAAGGAAGCAGAGGAGATTGAACGTAAAAATAAAGAAGCAGAAGAGAATGATATTAAAAGAAAGGAAGCAGAGGATATTGAACGTAAAAAGAAAGAAGCAGAGGAGATTGAACGTAAAAATAAAGAAGCAGAAGAGAATGAAATTAAAAGGAAGGAAGCAGAGGATATTGAAAGTAAAAATAAAGAAGCACAAGAGAATGAAATTAAAATGAAAGAAGCAGAGGAGATTGAACGTAAAAAGAAGGAAGCAGAGGAGATTGAACGTAAAAATAAAGAAGCAGAAGAGAATGATATTAAAAGAAAGGAAGCAGAGGATATTGAACGTAAAAAGAAAGAAGCAGTGGAGATTGAATGTAAAAAGAAAGAATCAGAGGAGATTAAACGTAAAAAGAAAGAGGCAGAAGATGTTGATCTTAAAAAGAAAGAAGCAGAGGAGTTTGAAAGTAAAAAGAGAAAGTCACAAAAAAGTAGACTTAAAAAGAAAGAACCCAAAGAGAGTGAATGTAAATCGAAAGAAGCAGAGGTGATTGAACGTAAAAATAAAGAAGCAGAAGATATTGAACAAAAGAATAAAGAAGCAGAAAATTATACAAATTGTAAAGAGACACAACATAAACTAATGGAAAGTGAGAAAGACACTCACAAATCTAGTAAAACAATTGTACCAATACCTGACATTGGAGTAAGTGATAAAACTGAGAGCCAAGAAAATACATCAGAACCAATCACAAACAAGGATAAAGAAGAACAAAAATTAATTTACGGTTCAAGTGTTAAGAATGAATCTATTCTATACTTACAACAGGATGCTGACCCCAATTCAGACGTCGTGAAAATCACGAGAGACGTAAAATATCCACGAGATAAAAGCCCGACAGATCTCGAGAAGTTGAGGATCGTCGAGCAAGATGATGACTCAGATAACAAGAAGGCGAGGAACAGAATAACTGATAGGGCAACCAGGAGGGCGAGGAGCTATGACCAAGGAGATTGGAAAGAAGAAGAGTCCTTGAGAAGGCGTCGGATTTACGACGACGCTATGGAGAGTAGCGAGACGCTGACGGCCTCTACGACCACCACCACGACTCTGACGCCATTCTCCGCCAGGTTGAGGGTTCGCGATTACACCGCTGAAGACAGCAGCCTGGCCAGCATGGAAGATCTTCCCTTGGACCATACTCGGCGTTCTAGGACAAGAGAGAGAGTGGAGGTGAGTTCCAGTAGAGTGCGTCTTATTGTTTCAGGAAATAGCATTTATCTGTTTCAGGAGAGGGTATCTTTCTGTTTCAGAAGTAGTGTATTTGGTTCAAGCGATGGTGTCTCTTTGTTTTGAGAGATGGCGTTTTTCTTTTTCAGCATGAAGGCATATTTCTGTTTCAAGAGATGGTGTCTTTTTGTTTCAGGAGAGACGTATTTCTGTTTCAAAAGAGGGCGTATTTATATTAAATGAGCACGAATGATTATGAAATTCATAATCAATTTTTGCGTTTTGCCAAGATACATAAAGAGGAGTCCTTGTTATCCAGATTAATTAGGATCTAAGCTAGTCCGTATAGTCTAAAATCCTATTAATTCACCTTAAAGAGAAAAAAAAAAGGATTTCCTACTAAAATACTTAATTTAATATTAGTACTAAAAGCATATAACGTAAGTACTAGTATGTACTTACAACATATTATAAAACAAATTATATATGTTACTACTATACAACAAGACATAAAATTAATCTTCGAACTTATACAAGCAATTACACACCATACATATAACTAAAGTTAAGGAAAATATATTAACAATTTATTTTGTACAAAAACCGCTTATACTGTACAATACGAATCCATATGGTTAAGACTTAGAAACCCCACTTAAGATTTCAAATATAAAGGTGATAAGCTAAATAAATAGAAGAGTTATTAGAAAATAATATTAAAAAATTAATCTTAAGTTCACAATGATTATATTTAAATAGTGAAAAACACGTTAACCAATGATACAACAAGCATGAGATAAGTTGGATAAAATTGAATAAACTGGTAGATTAAAATAAATCATGCATATAACAATAGATAGTAAGCCAATTGGTGACCATCAGTCAAAATAACCACATAAAAAACATATTAAAATAATTAATATCAGCACAAAAACTTATAAAAGTACACAGTTAAAGTCTATATAATGGAGATCGTTGTTAAATGGAATCAAAACTTTGAGAGAATAGTGTCTTTTTAAGTAAAAACATATTGTGATAAAAGTTTTAGAGCGAAAGGCAACGATAAATGAGAATAAGTCTTAATGTTGTTGTGTCCCATACTCCTTGGGTTAAGTAAGTAATCAGCGTTTAACAAACGAATACGAATCCAGATAACTGGTATCCGGATAGTTGGGGTTCGAATATGATAACAAATGTGTGAGTACTGTTTTAACTAGCTACTCTGTTCAGCATATGAAAAACCTTATCTAGTCCTTCATATACCTAAGCTAAGTGTAGAGAATGTTGGGGTCAAAATTGCTAAGAAAATTAATATATTATTATTTTATAGGTATTGATAATATTTATCAGAAGAGACAGCTTCAGATCATATGACTTGACTTGACTTATGAACAGGTGAAAGTATCTCTAGTAACTTATATAGCTGTTATATAAGACCCTTTTATGAAAATTGGACTGTACTTGTTTTGTATTTCAAAGGTATAGTTCGCTCACCATAGCTTTAGTTTTACTGACAGTTGAAATAGATTATTATAATTATTGTTATTTAGTACCACGTCTAATTAACTCTTCAGGTTTATATTATTATTATTATTATTATTATTATTATTATTATTATTATATTATTATTAGCACCGCGTCTTACTACCCGTTCGGGTTATACGCACTTACGCTAATGTGTAATGGTAGGGTGATTGTGAGATGAAATGAAGGACCTACAGTTTAACGTGGAATCCGAACCACGGTGGTGGCCTGGCATTCCCCACATTCACAAGATGTCTTGTCAGAGGTGAAGAAAGGGTTTGGTAATCAGATAAATCGTGCCGGGACCGAGGATTGAACCCCGGCCGCCAGCACAGAAGTCTGACACCTTACCCTAGACCACCAGGTCACCCTTCAGGTTATACGCCTATGTACTAATTACATTATTGGGTTAGGGATTAGGAAGGCTTAATTTAGAGGAAGTGCACCCAAATTTGCATCGAGGGAGAGTGGAAACCCATTTAGGAAAACCAGCTAACCTATAATCCCTCCCTCCGTCTTCGGTAGTTTACTCCAAAACGAGATTATCGCGTTAGACGCGGCCACAGAAGCGGGTGAAATAGATTAAATATATCGTTATTTTTCTATAAACACTAAACAAACAAAAAATCAGAATGATGAAAAGGTAATCGGTGTTTATTGAATTTGCTGAAATTGTTTTATATCATTAGGTTTTATTGGACAAAGTATTGCATTTTCCCATTTATTTACTCGATTATAAGTAACTAAGGATCTTAATGTGTGCAAAAAATTAAAAACTAAATAGATGTATACGGAACTTAGGGAGTATATAGACGAGACTTAACCATGAATGGACTATATAAATGGAATGTTCATAAATTTAATTTAATATTTTCCTTCAGAACAATCATATTAAACACGCCATCGCTTTTCTCTGCTTCAAACAGATGGAAAAATGTATCTTTATTTTAGTTCTTCTAACCCAATTTTTAATAAATGAAAAAATATATAGAGAGAGTCAAATATTTAAAATTCAAGCCTCAAGGTGCACAAGTTTTTGCACACGGGCTACAAATTTTAAAATTGAATACCTCTTTGTGTGTGTGTTTGTCACGTGATGCATATGACAGACAAACAAATTGTTTATTTTATTAATATAGATTCAAGTAAAGTATTTTCGAAGGATTCTCTGATTGTCAGGAACTAGAAGTTTGACAACCACACCTATGTCCTTGTTTATCAGCCCATCGGTCGCGACGCGCGCAAGAAACCCACCTTCTGCACCCGTCTGACGGACCGCACCGCGGCGCAAGGTTCCCGCCTCAAGCTGACGGCGTCGGTACTGGGTACGCCCGAACCCTCAGTGGAGTGGCTGAGGGACGGCCTACCTTTGTTCCTGAATTCCGATGACCCGGCGATGCGACGTTTCCGGTCCACCTGCAGGGACGGTCTGGCGAACCTCGAGGTGATCGACGCCTCCCCATCAGACTCTGGAGAGTACACCTGCGTCGCGAGGAACTTTCCCACGGCGAGGTGACCTCGACGGCGGTGCTTAAGGTGTTCGCTGGTTTCGAACCAGCTCCCTTCCCGCCCACCTTTACTCGAGCCATCAAAGGTCAGTCATAGGGCGTCCTGAAATAGTTATTTTTCAACCGCGTTTTAATACACGTTAGAGTTATTCGCTATTGGAATAAAAATAAATAAGCTAGAATTTTAAATGGAAATTAACCGACCTTTTCGTCAATGGAGCATGAGAAAGAATTCAGGAAAAAACACCATAAGTCTTCGATGGGGATTATAACCCTATTTCCCGGTCGTCATTAGTCCAGTCTATTGCAAAAGTGACGCCTTAGACAATTTGACCATCAAAGGGAGTTATTATCTATTAATTACCCTCTATGGGTTCCTTACTGCGCCCACTGATTCATTTATATTTAAATGTTATCATAATAGCTAGATAATGGTGGTTGGACAACGGATTGAGCTCTTGATCTTACTCGTAGTTCTCACGAATCTCTCCTCCCCTCGCAGACACGTACCGGGTGGAGAAGATGAACTGGTGCTGGAGTGCCGGGTTCGAAGCCACCCGTCCCCCAAAGTGACCTGGCTCAAGGACGGTGTGCCGGTGAGGATGGGTAGCAGGTACCAGATGACGGAGCTGAGGGAGGGGTGTGCCGTCTCACCGTCAGCTCACCGGAGTCCGGAGACTCCGGAAGGTACACCTGCAAGGCCGAGAACCTTCTCTGGAGCGATCAGATCTCGGAGAGCATCACCTTCCTTGGTGAGCCGAAACATGTTTGGATCCTTCCGTCAGGGAAGCACAACCCCATTTCTTGTTTTTTACTAATAGACATATTCTAAAAAATGAATTAAATAGGCAATTTACTATAGTTGTTGAGTACGGCTATGACCGTATAAATATCTATCTAAATATTATATTTTTGAAATTGAAAAAATTACACATGAATATTGAAATCGAACCCTAACCTTTGTAATAATACACAAAAGCTCATACAACTGAGATATCCAGGAGACGTATCGTGCCAAGGATTATTTTTCACTCATGTTTAAAGTTATACCATCTTAAAAAGTAGCTAGATCTACTTTCATGCTCTCATACGTCAAGTTATTGGGTTCTACAGCTGTCAATTTTGATATATTTTACCAACATATATAAATTAACAATGTTAATATAACAAAATAATTGTTATCAATGTTGACCGTAAGGAAAAAATAGATTAATTTTGTAATTTCTAAAAAATGCTTCAAATGTCCATTCGTAAGAAAATCAAAGTACAGCGGCACCTCTTTATCTGGCCTAACTGTGACGTGTCATCCGGATTGATGAAATCAAATACAGTTGAACTCACTGGTAACGTGATTAAACCGTATTTAAAATAAAAGTAACACAATCTTTCATAAATGGTTAAATTAATTAAACCAATTTCTAAATTTTAAAGTACACGGGAACCGTTCATAGGCCCCAAAAGAGGTTCCATGGATAAAATAATCACGGCAACCCTCTTTATCTCCCTAACCGTTACGTTTTCAAAAACCGGATTGAGAAAATTAAAGTCAGTGGCACCTTCTTTAACTGGGGCCTTTAGTATTGGATTAATAAATTCAAAGTTTTTTTAATGCAACTTTCACTGGCCAAACTGTTTCTTTGGTCCCTACCGATTGATTGAAATCGGTGACGTCCAACCTTACTCTAACTTAAGTTATCCGGTGAGAAAATCTAAAGTACCCCGGGGGCCCAACTCTTTTTCCCGGAAACCTGGATTTCATGGTTGGAGAAAATAAATTAAAACCACCTCCCTTACTGCCAAAATGGGGTTCACCGATTATGAAAATCAAGTCCCCCCGGCCCTTTTACCCTAAAAAAAGTGAAAGTTCAGAGGATTTAAAATCAAAATTCCGGCACCCTTACTGGCTTAAACTTAACTGTATCCCCTTTTCCCAAAAAAATTCGGACACCTCTTTTTTTGCCCCCCCAAAAACCTGTGACCTTTTCACCATTTGAAATAAAGGGGTGAAAGGGGTTTCCTATTTATTGCCTAACTGTGGGGGGGACCGGTGATAATAAACAGTTTCGCCACCACTAATATCCTGGGCATAATGTGACCGTGTCTCCGGTGTGAAATCAAAGTCGGCCCCTCTTTATCTGGCCAACCCCTTCCTTCATCCGAAAGATGATAATCCAAAGTTAAGCGGCCCCCCCTTTAATCCAACGTAAAAGTAGTCCTCCATATAAATCCCCAAATCACCCACCTTCCTTACTGCCTTTAACCCTGGGAGTACTGGATGAAAAAAATAAATAATGATTTTAACTGGGAGTGCATCCAGGATAAAATTTAAAACATGGAAACTTTTATCTGGCCTATGTGGGGTTCATGGATTTTTTTTGAAAATCTAAGTACAGTGGATCTTTCTGGCCAAATGTCGGTCATGTTGATGAAAAAAAAGGACAGTTCCACGTCTTACTGCCAACCTGTGAGGGGTCACTGTAATTGAGGGAAATAAAAATCTGAAATTATATTTTTAAAATTACTAAATTTAAAATTACCACATTTTTAACCATTATTTTACAACAAAAACCCAAAAAATTAATAAAAAATTTTTAAATAAGTAAGAAAGAGAGGAGTTTAGGTCAATTTTAATACGATCCCCTGGGGTTTTCATAAATCAAATATTTAAAATTTTTTGGTTAATTAAAATCATTTTTTTAAAAAATGGTTTTAATAATTCCAAGCCGAAATTCAAGTTCGGAATACCCGCAATCCCCAAATGAGCCCGGGAAAACCGGGGTTCCACCTTAATTTCAAATTAATCATCTGTCAACCCTCCCTTTTTTTTAGTCAAAACCCCATGGACCCCCGAATAAGGAAAATTTTGGTTAACAAGGGTTACGGTTTCAAAACCCGGAAAACTTTATTGAAGTTGGGGGGTTTTTTGTTTTTTTTCATTTTTCCCAAAAATTTTAAAACCCAAAAAATTGGGTCTTTTATATTTTGTTTGTATTTTTAAATAAATTATTTTAATTAAACTTTTTTTTTATAATAAACAAAATTTTCAATTCTTATTCCCTTTAATTTTAATAAACTCCCCGGTAGCTAGCAAATTTAATTCTTGTTGATTTTCCACTTTTAATTAAAAATTATTTAATTCAAAAAAAATAATTACTAAAAGTAAAATTTTTCTGATTATAATTAAAACTAATATAAAAATGAAAAAGAAATATTTTTTACCACAAAAAAAAAAACAATTTATTTTGTTTAATTTTTTGGAAATTTTTAAGGGGTTAAAAGTAATTTTTAAGAGTGAAGATATCCTAAAATCGATTTGTTTTTTACTACAATCTGGTTTTATATTCCAGGGGCACCCAAGCCTGAAATCACGTGGCTACGTGGCTCGGAACCTCTCCTCTCTCGCACATCCCACAGGGTGAGAACCTTCGAAGAGTCCGGAGTTCACACCTTAATGGTAGCAGGAGTCACCGAGTCTGAGGCCGGTCTGTACACGTGCCACGCCTCCAATCTTTTTGGTCATGTCGATACTAGCGCCGCGGTGGAGGTGGTACCACACGGAAGCGTGAGAGGAGGCAAGCCGGCCATGTTCATGTCTAGACCTGATCAGGACATGGCCGTGGCCCTTGGGGAGGATATCACCGTGTCATTCAGAGTCGCCGGAGACCCGAAGCCTCAAGGTGATGATCATGATAACACTCAGCTTAAAGAAGGGTTGGGCGAGTGGTCAGCACACTTGACTTTTAGCTGGGAGATTACAACCATATGCGCCAAAAATTTCAAACCAAATACTGGTGAATTGAGCCCTTCTTACCTTTCTATAATAAATTTAATGATTTTAAGTCATCTTCTATCCACCCTGAAAAAATAAATTTTATTAATTGTTAATAACTGTATGTTTAGGGTTTCTACCGTAAATAATCAGATTTTAAATTCTTAGCTTCTTAGAATTAAATAAAATTACTACCCATTGTAAAGCTATTGCGTAGGCAAGACCCTATTCTATTACTTACAAATTAGATTGTCCACATTTTTAATTAGATATATTCAATTCAAATGAAATTAATTTATCTATACTTATACAACTATCATAATATCTTTCAATCTAGTTATTAACTAATCTAGTCATAAAAATTAGCCAAAAATTAGCCCGCCAAATAATATTTTGATGACAATTTCGAAAAAAAAATTCATGAAATTTATTTTTGTTCATTTTTTATTGTTAAAATTTGTTTTTATGTTCACTATTAATGTAGTAGTTTTTAAAATGACGTTTGAAATGTACATACTGCCAAATGAATGAATGATAAACTTCCTAGTTATTAATCAATATATTATTATTATTTATTTTTTAACTAATTATATAAAATCTATTTTAATATGTATTTTTAACAATAGGTCCGTGTTAGTTTGTATTTTAGTTTACTGTGTGATTGGAACTATAAAGATCAAACCCCTTATAGGACCTTGACTTGTCACGTGATCAAGGAGGCCACGATATATATTTTAATTTGATAGACCTATACAAGCTTAGCCATTGTCCAAGTTTAGTGTCAGTGTTGCCAAACTATCTTTTTTTCCTGGCAGGTTTTTTTTTTTTCAAAGTGGGTCGAGTATAAACCAATAGTTTCAAACTTTTTTCTTTTTTTTGTTCGCGTAACTCTTGATATAATTTATCTTCAACTCTGTACCGTCAAAGTTGTTGGTGCATAATTTAAGCAATACATATTCTATAATCTACATCTAAAATAAATAATGTTATTATATGCATCCAAAATAATGTATTAAATAATCGGTTTTAAATGAAAAATTTATTGGCGAAATATACCATGTATAACAATAAATATACATGTGAAAATATTTATTTTTTTCTTTACACATTCCCTAAGATGCTTTCGCAAACCCACTGGGGTACGCATACCCAGATTGAATAACACTGGTCTAAATTAATCAAATAGTGGGCCAGTGGGTTTTTTAGATTTTTTTGTATTATTCTGTAGTTTTTTCGTAGGAAAAAATATACATTTTAGTGTTTTTTCTCTTTATGTCTTGAAGTAATTTAGTTTCGAGTTAAGTAGGTGACCATTTAGTTTTGAATTAGTGGAGCTTCTCAATTTTTTAATTAGTGTCTCTCTTTGTAACTACTGAATGACTCACAATAATATTTGCAACCATATTTATCTTGTACCAGGGATTTTGGCGGGTCCATATAATTTCAATACACCTTAAAGGACGCTGTACTTTTATTGTATTTGATAAGAGGCCAAAAAAAAAAAGTTGAACATTAGAAAATGTAGCGTTATTCATTTAAAATCTAGTTTGAAACGAGATCGTTTTAATCTCTTTTGTTCGGGATTTTAGGTAACATGCATTGGTAAGACTGTGTGTTCTTGTTGCAGTCACTTGGATGAAGGGCATACGTGACATCACCAACAGTCAGCGCTCTCTTAAAGAGACATTCGATGACTACGTGAGGCTAACACTGAAGAGAGCTCTACCGTCGGATGTTGGAACTTATTGCATCCTTGCCAAGAATGTTTACGGCTGCGATAGATCGTTCGTTACAGTTCGAGTACGTTCCATTCTATAACAATATAAGGGTTTCCACAGTAATTTACCTAGAACAAACAAAATGATACTATGAAGTTCGTGCCCTTTTATTATTAATATAATATCACGATTACTCAATGCATTGACTGGTTACCCAGGTCGACGCTTTTATTTGCTACAAACAGTCAGAAAAAAAAAATCTTCTGAACCAGATTCTAATAAATTTAAAAAAATCTATTAAAGAATTTAAAATTTCAGCCTTAAGATGCACATGTTTGTGCACAGGGACTATTAATTTTAAAATTTCAGACCTACCCGTGCGGTAGATATCGTGCAATGCTGATGGCAGACAGCTATACAAACTTCATTTTATTAATATATAGATATTACTCAAGGAACATTAAATAATAATCCACTACCATAATTAGAGTGAATATTTAATTAATTATGGAAATTCTCTCATGATCAAAACTGAGTAGGCAAATACGCAAAGCTGTCAGTTTGGACCATGACATTTTCTCGACATTTAAAAAGGTTATATTCAAATGCGACTATGATCATGACATATTACCATGTGTAGAAAATTAAACTAAATGTATTTATTGAGACAAATTATTTAATTATGATTTGTCCAAAAATCTGTTTCGTAAATAAAAAGTGCAAAAATACGCACCTTAACCCTAGTTCTCTTCCACCCCCACCTTAATATCTATGGAATCCTTGGGATCTAACATGCACTTAAATACAGCACATAAAATGTACAGTAGCCCCATGGCTTCTTTGGTGCTGACTGACAGCTCACAGCTGACTTTTGACAGTCAAAATTTAGGTATATACCTAAATACTGACTGTCAGAAATGACAGCTGATAAACACATGTTTTTGCAGATCATCTGGTTCGGTGTTGGGATACGTAACTTGGTCTGGTAACTTTTTAAAGCTGTCAGCACCAAAGAAGCCATGCGGCTACTGTAGCTTAAAAAAACTCTTGCTTTGGGAAAAGTCGCTTTAGCTTGTCATTAGAGCGGCTGTATAAAATTCTTGATGTGGTTGATATGACTTCTTTTTTTTTTGTCCAGATTCGTCAACGAGCAAGGTCTTTGACCCCGAGTGGAGACTGGAACAACTTGGAGACCTCGACCATCTTGAGAGACATTCGCGACCAATTAGAGAGGGATCGCCTGAAAGGTACGTGACTCATTACACTTGATTACACGCCGTGTGCTAGAAGTGGTGTACACTGAGCAAACATTGTCACGTGCTTTTAATTAATTGTGTAAATTGAGCCAAACTTGTAATATTTAATGAAGCCTTGTCTGTCATTATATTTAAACACACATGCCGTGTGCGGGTAGCTGTATACACTGAGCAAACATTGGTACGATATTTTAATTAATTGAGAAAAAAACGCCTCGGTGGCAAAGTTGGTTAAAGCGCTAGTTTCACGTTGAGCTAGACTGCCGAGGACGGGGAGATTGTGGCTCTAATATCGATCGGGTAAACTGGGGTGGTTTTTTCCACAAAGGGTTTTTCACTCTCCTCCACGCAAATGCGGGTTCAATTCCTATAATATTCAACCTTCCCAATTCCTAGCTCATTAGCGTAATTGGTACTTAAGCTTATAACCCGAACGGTTAGTAAGACGTGGTTCTAAATTTAAAAAATCGTGTAAATCAATACAAACGTGTCACAATCTTTAATTAAGCCTCTTTCCTCATTATGTTTAAGAAGGTACTGGGGGTGACTTGATAAAAGTTAAGTGTTTTTGCTGTTTATATATTAACACTTTTTCTGGTCTAAAGAAACCAAATATTGTTCTGGTAGAAACATAGATTAATTGTATTCACCATCCGGGGTTCAATCCTCGGTCCCGGTGTGGCAGGAAATCTTAAGACTAGGAAATTTTTAGCTAGTGGTTCTTTGTCAATGCCGCCCATTTTTTTTTTTTTTAATTTCTTTGTCAACGCCGCTCTGAAGTTTTTAGGAAATCTTTAGACTAGGAAACTTTTAGCTAGTGGCTCTTTGTTAATGCCGCCCTTAGGAAGGGTGTGATGTGTGTGTGTGTGTGTGTGTGTGTGTGTGTGTGTGTGCGCACGCGCGCGGGCGTGTGTGTATGTCTGTGTGTCAGAACAAATCAAAACTCATTTGCTAATGTATCTTTTCGGACGTTTATTAAATTGATTGCATGTATTTTGTTTATTGTTAGTATGGATAGATACTGCCTATTCAGGCCTTGGGAAGAGTAGCCAACATCAAAAAGTCAAGATTCTCTTTTACACGAAGATAGCAGCAGGGGCTATTTTTATGAACAGTTTATAAATAATAACTTATTTATTATTTGCTTGCTCAGCGATGGTGAAAATATTAATCTAAATATAAAATGAGCCAAAATGTAAAGCTTTTTATTTATTTTTATTTAGGAAGTCATGAAGCTTCGACATTTATCAAAATCTAAAGTTAAATTTTTTGACGATCACAATACTTTCTCTCTCCAAGGGGTCGAGAATGTAAAAACTCCAAAGAGCTTCTAGGGCCAACAATTTTTTTTAAAGTTAAAGACTACTCTAAATAAATTCTTAAGTCTTACGGCATTCGATTTTAAAAATATTTCAGAGGAAGGCCTTTCTAAATAACTTATAGGGGCGTGTGACTACTCTATAATTATATAATATAATTTAAAATGTTATATATTTGTATGTGTGTTTAAATTTAAATCACATTTATGGGGGTGCCAGAGTAAAAAAGGTGTCAAATATTCAAAGGCTTTTGACATAATATGCTAATTAATTGTCTTACTTTTTTCTCTTTTAAAATATGATTAAAAAAACACTGGTATTGATACTGTGAAGGTTTGGACACGAATTTCCTACTCAACATTGAAATTATTAGACCGGTGTTCGGTGTCAAAGAAATGCCGTTCTTTTGAGTTCGTGCCGATCCTGCACTAAGAGTCTTTCTTGCATTCAGACTAATAATATTCTGGACTAATGTTTTCCGCTTACACAGGCAAAGATTTATCTGAATGCCAAACCCTTCCTTCACCTCTGACAAGACTTGTTTTAATCACAACTTGTGAATGTGGGGAATGCCAGTCCTCCGCCGTGGTTCGGATTCCACGTTAAACTGTAGGCCTTCCATTTCATCTCACAATCACCCTACCATTACACATTAGCGTAAGAGCGTATAGCCTGAACGGGTAGTAAGACGTGGTGCTAATAATAGTAATAATAATAATTGTATTCACAGGACGATATCAACAGTTGTTGAATATCTGTCAAGGATGTCCTGGAATTTAATGAGAACATTTTCTTTTCATTTAACAAGTTTTTCATCTAATACCGCTATACTCATGACAGATATTCAACAACGGTGGATATCACCACGTGAATAAACTTAAACTCTGTTTCTAATGAAGCAATAGTTCGTGTATTTTGGGGGGTAAAAAAAAGTGTTGCTATAAAAACTGCAAAAACATTGGCCTACACTCCCACGTTAATCACACACCTTGTATGAATGGATGTGTACAAATAAAATAAAATCACGATCTATTGTGTGAATAACTCCAATATTATGCCAATCTTGAATGAAGCCACGTGCCTTATTATACTTTATTACACGCCATATGTGAACACTTGTACACACTGAACAAATATTGGCACAATATTTCCCGTTGTTATGCGAAGAATGCAAACAATGTCACAGTGTTGAATAAAGTTTCAATACATTTAATTACACGCCATGCGCGAGCAGCTATGTATACTGAGAAAACATTAATACAATATTTTCATTTATGTGTAGAGCTTCATTATTGTTGTAATCTTAAATGAAGCACCGTGGTTCATTATACTTCAATACACGCTGCATTCGAGAAGATATAAGTACATACTACAACATTGTTGTGAGCTCTCGTAGCAATGATACTTTATTAATATGTTATAATATGTTATGCTTGCCAATTAATAACATAACCATCAATACTTTAGGATCTATTTTGATGATATATGTGAAATGTACTTAAAATCATAGATTTAAAAAACATAATGGATATTAAAATATATATTCACATAGCTATTAACAATAGTTGCATAGTA
>JBCFYV010003508.1:20596513-20646282 GCA_039000515.1 Timema cristinae | reverse complement strand
TTTTTAGTTAAAGCTTCTTTTTTTTCTTTTTACTTTCAATCCCCTTTGGCTTCTTTCTTTTTATTTTCAATTTCTTCTGCTTCTTTATTTTTACATTCAATCTCCTCTGCCTCTTTCTTCTTACGTTCAATACCTCTGCTTCTTTCTTTTTAATTCCATTCTCTTCTTCTTTATTTTTACGTTTCAATCTCCTCTGCTTGTTTATTTTTACTTTTAATCTCTTCTGAATCTTTCTTTTTACGTTCAATCTCCTCTGCTTCTTTCTTTTTATGTTCAAGCTTCTTTGCTTCTTTATTTTTACTTTCAATCTCCTCAGCTTCTTTCTTTTTATTTTCATCTCTTCTGCTTCTTTATTTTTACGTTCAATCTCCTCGGCTTCTTTCTTTTTTACTTTCATTCTCTTCTGCTTCTTTATTTTTACGTTCAATCTCCTCTGCTTCTTTCTTTTTACGTTCAATACCCTCTGCTTCTTTCTTTTTATTTTCAATTCTCTTCCTCTTCTTTATTCTTACGTTCAATCTCCTCAGCTTCTTTCTTTTTACTTTCATTCCCTTCTGTTTCTTTAATTTTACGTTCGATCTCCTCTTGCTTGTTTATTTTTACTTTCAATCTCCTCGACTTCTTTATTTTTACTTGTAATATCCTCTGCTTCTTTATTTTTAAGTTCTTTCTCTTCTTCTTCATTTCTTAAGCTCGATGTCAGCCACTTCTTTCTTTTTACATTCAGTTATTTTTGATTCTTTCGTTTTACATCCAATCTCTTTTGTTTCTTTATTTTTGCATTCAATTTCCTCAGCTTCTTTCTTCTTACATTCAATCTCCTCTTCTGCTTTCCTTTTAATTTCAATCTCCTCCACTTCTTTCCTTTTAATTTCAATTTCTTCCACTTTATTCCTTTTAATTTCAATTTCCTCTGTTTCTTTATTTTTACGTTCAATCTCCACTTCTTCATTTTTACGTTCATTTTCTACTGCTTCTTTATTTTTAAGTTCAATTTCTTCTGCTCCTTTCTTTTCACATTCAACCTCATCTGCTGCATTCCTTTTAGTTTCAATCTCCTCTGATTTATTTTTAAGTTCAATTTTCTTTACTTCTTCCCTTTTAATTTCAATTTTATCTACTTCTTTACTTTTAATTTCACTTTCTTCTGCTTCATTCTTTGTATGATCATTCTCCTCTGCTTCTTTATTTTTAATTTCAATCTCCTCTTCTTTCTTTTTAACTCATTCCTGCTCTTCTTTACGTTAATATCCTCTGCTTCTTTCTTTTTCAGTGCTTCATTTTTTTACGTTGAATCTCCTCTGCTTCTTCCCTTTTATTTTCAATCTCCTTTGCATCTTTTTTCTTACGTTCAATATCTTCTGCCTCTTTTTCTATAGGTTTATCATTTTCGGGTTCTTTTGTTTTACATTCAATAACACCGGCTTCTTTATTTTTAAGTTCAATTTCATTCTCTCCTTCATTTTTGTTTTCAATTTCCTCTGCTTCTTTATTTTTATGTTCAATATCATCTCATCTTTCTTTTGGTTTTTAATCTCTTCTACTTCTTTCTGATTAAGTTCAATTTCTTCGACCTCGTTCTTTTTACGTTCAATTTCTTTAGATTCTTTCTTTATACTTTCAACATCTTCTGGTTTTTTCTTTTTCTGTATCTCCCCTGCTTCTTTATTTTTATATTTAATCCGTTCACTTTCTTTATTTTTGAGTTCAACATCTCCCGATTCTTTCAATTTACATTCCATCTCTTCCACTTCTATAATTTTAAGTTTAATTTCCTCAGCTTCTTTTATTTTATGTACACTCTCTTTAGTTTCCTTCTTTTTATTTTTAATCTCCTTTGTTTCTAGATATTTAATTTCAATCTCCTCTAATACTTTCGTTTTAACTTCAACATCTTCTGATTCTATCTTTTTATGTTCATTATCACCTGCGTTATCCTTTTTACGTTCAATATCTTCTGTTCCTTTATATTTACATTCTTCTTCATTTTTATTTTCAGTCTCTTCTAACTCTTTAAGTTCACTGTCATATTTTTTATTTTTAGAAACATTTGGTTCGTCTACCCCTTCCGAAATATTTTTCTTGCCACGCAAATCTTGATAGTGTCTCACTTACATTAGTTTTTCCTTTTCCACTTAAAATTTCAAATTCTTTTGAAATGCCATCAATATTAGTCAAAGTCGCCAAATTAGAAACAACTGTCACATCGCTTGTCACTGATTGTATGCTGGTAGCAAAGAGGTTCTGTTTTTCTATTTTTATAAGCCCTTTTTCCATTTCTCTAAGTGGTTTGGATAATTTTTTTAGTAAAATTAAATTTGCTTCTTCTGATATTGATCCCCCTCCAATTTGACGAACCTTGCTTTTTTCTGCTAGGGCAATTCCTTTTTGTAACTCTTGCATCGGTATCGCTATTACTTTCAAAAGTGCATAGCTTGCTTTTGAATCACACAATTTACCAGATGTTATACTTAATTTTTCTAATTTCTCCAGTCCTGTTTTTAATTCTTGAATTGGTGCAGCTAAAATATTTAAATCTATCGTAGCTTTGTTTTCAGAAATTTGTGGAACAGATTCCATAATGTTTTTTTGGACAGCATTTAATGCTTCGAGAAGCTCATGTATTGGTTGACACATCTTTTCCATGGTAGACATAATTTGCTTTTCCCATATCTTCTCATTATTTAGCTCAATCTCAGCATGTTCTTGTACCAAAGAAATGCGTTCCTTTACTTCACTTATGGGTTTAGCTAGTTCTTTCAGTAAATATAAATCTGTTTTATCAGACATGGTATTTGTAGTAGTGTTAATGGTAGCTTGCTCAAGCTGTGATATTGCTTGTTGCAGATTCTGAATTGGGTTAGTTACAGTGTGAAGGGTCGATGTGCCCTTTAATGCATCAATGTTTTCTGCAGCCTTTTCTGAACCTATCCCAACATCAAGTAACTCAATCTGTCTCTTAACTTCATCAATAGGTTTCGCTAAGGCTGTAACCAACCTGAAACTGTCAGGATCGTACATTGCTCTATCACATTCTTGTAAAATTATTTTTTGTTCTATGTGAACCAAGGATTTGTACAATTCAATCAAAGGGTTTTCCATTTGTTCCAGATCAGATAACTTAATTTTTTCTGGAGTATTTTTTTCAATCGGCTCAACGAACTTTTGAGACTCATCCAAATATACGGCAGATGTTTTGACTTCTGAAGTAATGCCGACATCTGATTTATCGATGTTTTCCAAAACTTTCTGTACTTCTACATGAGCTAAGTGTTTCTTAACCTCAATTACAGAGCATGATAATGTTTTTAGTAGAGACATTGCAGGTATTTCTGATGTATCATACTCTGGGGGTGACAATAATAACTGTTCTTCTAATTTTAAAATTTCATTTTCAAGTAATATTAGGGGAGTGGCCAAAGCTTTTGCTACAAAAACTGCCTTTTTTGACTCCTTTACGTCTTCTGTAATAACTTGTTGCTCTACTTGTGCTAAGGATATCTGAAATTCTCTTAGAGGTTTCGCTA
Source organism: Timema cristinae (assembly GCA_039000515.1). Classification (NCBI taxonomy): domain Eukaryota; kingdom Metazoa; phylum Arthropoda; class Insecta; order Phasmatodea; family Timematidae; genus Timema; species Timema cristinae. Next base: position 20,642,755 of record JBCFYV010003508.1, on the reverse strand, counting down.
TTGTTTCTAGAACCTGCATATTACTTTTTTCTGACAAGTTTCCCCCCTCAGACACAATAAGCGCTTGTTGTTCTATCAATGCTATGTCTCGTGTTAGCTCTAATATGGGGTTTGCGAAGGTTCCTAGACTAGTTAAACTTTTACTTCCGATCAGAGACTCAACATAAGGTTCTAATATTTCTTGTTTTTCAACGATGGTAATTTCTTTTTTGTGTTCTTTTGTTGCCTTTGTTAAGCTTTCAATCAATGGACTTATTTCAAACATGGGTTCTTCTTTTATATAGATTGGTTCTTGTTCTTGAATCAAAGATAAACACTGTTTAATTTCTTGCAAAGGGATTGTAATATTTTTTAATAGAGATATGTCATATGTTTCCCTCAATGGATCCCCTTCCGCTTCAAGAACAACTTTATGATCAATCTCAATTAAATAGTTTTGTAGCTCCTCAATGGGTTTTGATAACGCTTTCAAAGCAGATATGTTTTTTTGATCCGGCATAATATATTCTTCGCCTTCTAGAATTTGTTGTTTTTCTACTAAAGCAATATACCTTTGAATTTCTTCCAGTGGGTGGACGAGGGATTGTAGAGCTGTTATGTTTGATTGCCCCAACAATGGCTCATTTGATTCAAGACCTATTTGTTTTTCGGCGACATAAATGCTATTCATTAATTCTTTGACAGGTTTTGCTAATGTCTCAATGTCAGATAAAATGTTTTTCCCCACTATGTTTTCATCATTTGCTTCATATCCAATCTCTTTTTGAGCTTCATTTTTATTTTTAGTTTCAATTTCATACACCACCAATTGTGCTCCTAAAATTGCGGCCTCTTCTTCTGTTCTCTGTTCATCCTCTTTTACTGTGTTATTTTTACAATCTGCTATTATTTTTTCTCTTTCTTCATGGCTAACCACTTTCTTCTTTTTTGTCTTAGTCATGTTTATATCATTATTATCATGACCAGTTTCATCCACTTTATTATTTATTATATCCTCGTCTTGAATATGCTTATTCCCTTCTAGATTCAACTCATTAAAATTAGTTTGGTCAACCTCCTCCTTTTTGCCATACATAGATTGATTAGAAGCATCGATTAGGGTTTTAAGTTCTTTTTCACTATCTCTTTTTCCAAATTCTTCCCATATTGAAGCAACATCCCTCAAATCTACAACTTCTAAAACCTTTGTGCTGTCATCTCTATTTGATTGACTATCACTCAATAGTTTTTGTTTTTCTATTTGTATAAGCCCTTTTTTCATTTCCTGAATAGTTTTGGATAGTTTACTAAGTAATAATAAATCAACTTCTTCAGATGATGACCTACTTCCTGTTTCTATTACCATGGTTTTTTCTAGTAATTCAATTCCTTTTTCTAGTTCTTGCATTGGGTGGGCTAGAACTTGTAAAAGCGCATAGCTTGCTTTTGAATCACTTATTTTTCCAGATTCTAATTCAATAGTCTTGATTTTCTCCAATCCTGCTTTCAATTCTTGAAGAGGAGTAAAAATAGTATTTGTAGTTACAATATCTTTATTTTCAGGAACAGGTCCAACAGTTTCAAAAATATGATTGTGAACAACATTTACAGCTTCAAGAAGTTCATGCATTGGCTGAGTAATGTATTCTATATACCTAGGGGAAATATTAGGGTTTTCTCCCAGTTCCTCAGAGATAAGACTAATTCCTACTTGACTTTGGACCAAAGAAATGCTTTCTTTTACCTCTTTAATCGGTTTGATTAAAGATTTCAGCAAAGTTGAATCCTTCCCACCAGCTAATGTGTGTTCTCCAGTGGCAATGGTAATTTGTTCAAGAGTTGATATGGCTTGCTGTAGATCTTTAATCGGATGAGACACTGCTCGAAGGATTGAAGTTTGATTTAATCCATCAATATCACTTACAGTACCTTCTGAAACTATGTCATGATTTATTGATGCAATTTGTCTCTTAGTTTCAGCGATAGATTTTGCTAAGATTGTTAGCAAGTGAAGATTTCAGGCTCGATCATTGTTTGGTCTTGTAAAAACATTTGTGTTTCTAATTTAACTAATGACTTGTATAATTCTTCCAGAGGGCTTTCAATTTGCTCAGTTACAGATAACTCCAGGTTGTCTGTCAATTTTTCTGTATTTGATTCTACTATCACAAGTTCTTGATAAATATCACTGACATATTTTGACTCTTTTATCAATTCAGCTATATTTTTATGTTCTGAAGTACTTCCTCCATCGGTCATTGATTGATCAATATTTTCCAAAACTTGTGGCATTTCGACATGAGCTAACTGTTTCTTAATTTCATTTACAGAGCATGCTAGTTTTTTTAGTAGAGAAATTTCAGGTATTTCTGATATATCACAATCTTGTTGTTCCAATATCAATTGTTCTTCCAATTTTATAATTTCATTTTCAAGTAATATTAGGGGCGTGGCCAAAGCTTTTGCTACAAAAACTGCCTTTTTTGACTCCTTTACGTCTTCTGTAATAATTTGTTGCTCTACTTGTGCTAAGGATATCTGAAGTTCTCTTAAAGGTTTTGCTATAGTTTCTAGAACCTGCATATTACTTTTTTCTGACAAGTTTCCTCCCTCAGACACAATAAGCGCTTGTTGTTTTAACAATGCTATGCCTTGCGTTAGCTCTAATATGGGGTTTGCGAAGGTTCCTAGACTAGTTAAACTTTTACTTCCGATCAGAGACTCAACATAAGGTTCTAATATTTCCTGTTTTTCAACGATTGTAATTTCTTTTTCAAGTTCTTTTGTTGCTTTTGTTAAACTTTCAATCAATAAACTTTTTTCAGGCATCGTTTCTTCTTTTATATAGATTGGTTCTTGTTCTTGAATCAAAGATAAACACTGTTTAATTTCTCGCAAAGGGATTGTAATATTTTTTAATAGAGATATGTCATATGTTTCCCTCAATGGATCCCCTCCCTCTTCAAGAAAAACTTTATGACCAATCTCAATTAAAGTGTTTTGTAGCTCCTCAATGGGTTTTGATAACGCTTTCAAAGCAGATATGTTTTTTTGATTCGGCATAGTATATTCTCCACCTTCGATAATTTGTCGTTTTTCTACTTGACCAATATACATTTGAATTTCTTCTAGTGGTTTGGCGAGAGTTTGTAGAGCTGATATGTTTAATTGCACCAATAATGGCTCAGTTGATTCAAGGCCTACTTGTTTTTCAATGACATAAATTATATTCATTAATTCTTTAACATGCTTTGATACCGTCTCAATGTCAGATAAATAGGTTTGAGTGAGCTTTATTTCATTACTTGTTTCGAGCTTATCTGGATCTTCAATTAAAACTATTTCATTTGTTGAAGTTTCGTCCTGCGTTCCATTTAAAGGGGTCGTCATTACATCTTCTGAAGCCACTAAACTTTCATTAGGTTCTAAACATACTTGCTGCTCAATTAATGCAACATAATTTTTTAATTTTTCTACGGGTTCTGAAAATGCTTCAAGAATGGAAAGCTCATGAGGAGTGATCAAAGATTTTGCAACATCTTCTATAGTAGTATACTTATCAATCAATGCTATGTTTTTATGCAGCCCTTCAAAAGGTTTGATAATAGCTTGAGCAATTGTTTTAAATCGTACTTCATTGATTGCTCCATATGAAGATGGAAAAATTTCACGTTCAATTTGCTCTACACACATTTGAAGTTCTTGAATTGGTTGCGCTAGTTCCATTAATGGAGAAGAGGTTGAAAAATGGCTTTCTCCTGATAATCCATGCTGCTCTACGGAAGCAATAGCTTGTTGTAGTTGTTGGACCGGAATAGTCAGTTGTCCTAGTAATGCAATACAATGTTCATAAATTGGTTCATTTTTGGAATAAATCAATGTTCCTTCTACTATTGGTGCCTTATTTGCATGTCCATTTTCTTCTCTTTTTGGAATAGTACTTAAAGATAATGTGTTAAAAAAATCTTTGTCACAGATTTAAGTGATTCTTCAATATACAACTTGAAATCATTGGGTGAACTAGCTAAGCATAATAAGATGGCTCTGGAACATTTCTCAAGGTCTGCGTTATTATGAAGAATGGCATGATTTTGAATCGTAGCAATCGCTGTAGTCATTTGATTACGAGTTTGATCTAATAGTGAGTAGAAGGACTCTTCTGAATTCTGTTCATTTGGTGTTTCAATAGGTTGCTCCTGGTTTCGTTTACTAATTTTTGATTGTAAGTCTTCAATGGGTTGTTTCATTGTTTTTAATAGCTGGTTAGCAATATTGTCATCAACAATTGAACTGGATAAATCTACCACAATTTGTTGCTCGATCTCATGAAGAAGTTTCTTGATGCTCATTGGTTGTTGAACAGGTTTATGTGAAGTTATAGAATTATCATTATCTGAAATTTGAAATTTGGTCTCAGTAAGATCTGAAATTTCCATCTGATCCCTAAGAGGGAAAATTTCAGATGTGATAACACTGGCAACACCACTTTCCTCAGTATGTAAACTTCTTGAGTCCACAACTCTTCCTCTATTTTCTTCCTGAGGGATGAGTCTAGATATTTCAACACTCGATACACCACTTTCTTCGGTGTTTACTAAAGAACCACATGATTCTAAAATTACATGTTGCTGTATTTGTGCAAGACCTTTGCGCAATTCTTGCATTGGTTGTGCTAAATTTTCTACCAAACTTAAAGTAATATCAGAAAGGGGCTCACTATCAGTTTCTAATGAAGCTTGTTTTCCTATCAAAGCGATTCCTTTCAGCACTTCTTCGACAGAAGGAGCAACTTTTGTGACAAATTTAAGTGCAACATTGTCTATGCCATCTAAACCTTCTTCTGCGCAATGTTCTTCAATTTGAACTAAGCTGTTACGCAGCTTTTCCAACGGATGAGCGAGACCTTCTAAAATGGATAAACTTTCTCTTTCAGACATGGGCTCTTCATCTGAATCTAAGAAAGCTTGGAGTTCAATCAATTCGAAGCCTTTCTGAAGTTCTGAGATGGAGTTTGTAAAAGAATTAATAACAGGCTGACTTGCTCTAACAACCAAAACAGAACTATTTATTTTGTCACCAATCTTTTTCAATTGTTCTTTCAAGTGATTCAACGATTCAACTAATGTACCAAGAGCTATGGTCTCTGGTGACAGTTTCCCAGAAATTTCGGGAATGGAAACTTGTACCAAAGAGATACCTTGCTGTAACTGTTGTATAGGTTTAATAAATGTTTCTAGTTTGTAGATACTAAAATCCTCCTTTGTCGATTCATCATTCGATAGAGATATTTTGCGCCTCTCTACGTCCATTATCTCTTTAGTGAGATCTTTTAAAGGCTCCGTTAAGGGAGCAAGTAAGGATATGTTGGCCATCGTTGATTCAGCTTTGACGCCGGAACCTAACAACTGTTGTTCAAATTGATTCAAACTTTGTTGAAGTTCAGTTAGTGGCTCAGACAGAGAATTAAGTATAGAAGTATCTTTTGTACTAAATTTATCAACAATTTCATCCGTTTGGGGTTTATAGTAGAATTTAAGTGTTTCTTTTAGATCATTGACAGATTTGTTCACATTTTGAATAACAAATAAATTGTATTCATCTGGAGAATTATGTGATCCGCTTAGAACATTTTGTTTTTCTATTGCTGAAAGACTTTCCTGTAACGTTTCTAGTGGATGAATTAGTTTATCAATCAAATAAATAGATCGCATATGCGTTTTATCAGTAATAACAGCTTTAGCCTGTTTTGTAACAATTTCAATTTGATGTTCTAGTTTATTGAGAGGTTCTATAATTGAGGTACTAATGGAAATAGTGGATAAGGATTCTGGAGTGCTTTGGATTTCAATAGCTAGATTTTGTAGTTTTACCATTTCTCTATGGAACTCTTTTAAAGGCTTACTTAAACTTTGCAAAATATACATATTTTCTTGCGACGTAATATTAATATTTTCTTCTTGTAACAGTATTTCTTCCCCTTCAAGCAAATTATTTTCTAGGTATTTCAATGGTGCGAAGAGATTCGCAAGCATTTCAAGTCCATTTTCTCCAGGAATTTGATGAGACAGGTGTTCAAGTTTTGAGATGGATTCTTGTATTGTTTGTATGGATTGTACAACATTTTCCACTTGCAACGCACTTAAAATTTGGGGGGTTTCTTGACTCTTTTCAACAACGTCCAAAGCTCTGTGGAGGTTTTGTAATGGTTTTTCTAGAGTACTTAAGACATCAAGAGTTGATTCTGTACCCAATCCTTCCGTAGATAATATAGCCAATTGCTGTATTTCAACAATATCTCTGTGAAGTTGCTGAATAGGCTGTATCAACGTTTTAGCACTAGAAAGGCTAGACTTTCTAGCTTGTTTATGCGTATTAAGTTCTTTTTCAAGTTTTCCTTCCGTGAGAGCTAAGCACATTTCTAACTTTCCTAACGGTTGAACTAACGTTATTAAACCACTGGTGGGAGTCTCATCACCTCGTTCTAAATTTTCTTCCAAAATTATGTCCTGCATTATTTTAACCAATCCTTCCTTGAGTTCTAGTAGAGGTTCTTTCAGTTCTTGAATTTCAGTCACCTCGTTTGGTTTAGTAAAGCTGTTATTTTCTGATTGTTTTTGTTTGTCTATTGTTGCTATATTACATTCAAGTTCTTTAATGGATTGTGCTAGAGACTTGACAAACTTAGGATTTACATTACTTGATTCAAATGTAGAAGCAGACTCGATCGCAATGTGTTGTTCTATATCTGAAAGAACATTTGTAAATGCTTTTAATGGGCTATTTAAATGTTCCATTGTTGCCTCGATAAATTTTACTGTGTCAGTATCACTGCCAGAACTTATAAATGAAATTTGATGAATATCTGCTATGTTTATTTTCAGTTCCTGTACAGGTTCTTTAAGCAAAGCTAAGCTTTCTTTCATAATAATTGTTCCTGAGCTAGATGAATCAATAGCATTACTGAGTAAATATTCAATTTTAGAGAGTTTATCTTGAAGTTCTATTGAAGGCCGAGATATATGTCTCATTAACGATTCTCTTTCATCAAATAAAGCCTTTTCAGAATCTTGACCAATTAGTTTACCTGTAAACAATTTTTGAGATTGAGATAAGCCATTTTGAAGATCTGTTAATGGTTGTAATAATTCAACTATGTTGAAAATAGTAGTTTTTTCTGTTTCGCTGACACTAGGAATATTTTCACTCAGTAACTGTATGTTTTTTACTATTTCTATTTCTTTTTTCAATTCTTCTAAAGACTGCGCAAATATCTGTGTCACGGGTGAAACATCTCTATAAGGAACAGCTCTGAATATAGGCTCTTGGACATAGTGCTGTTGAATACTAGACACGATATGGCTAAGCTCTTGAATAGGTTCTGCTAACGACTTTACTATCATGAACTTTGAAATCAAGGGAAAAACGTATCTTCAGTCTCCAAAGATGCTTGTTGTTCAATGAAGCGAACATTTGCATTAAGTTCTTCTAGTGGTTGGATCAAAGCATTAAGAGTTGTTTTGCTAATGTTTTTATTCTCCTGACTATCCAAAGTTTCATATTCAGCTTGTTGAGCTATCAATGATATGCCTTTTTGTAGATCTCGCAAAGGTTTTGATAGAGCTACTAAAACTGTTGTGCTAGGTTTTTCTGCTAGAAACTCCCTATTTGTCTCCATTACAGCCTGTTCCTTAAGAATTTCGATCTCTTTTTGTAGCTCAGAAACAGGATTTATCACACACTCCAGAAAACTAATATTTAATAAAGTATTGGTATCTGCACTTTCTTTATCTTGCAACAGTTTCGCTTCAAAGGATGGAATAATCATCTTCTTTGAAATACCACTTTCAGCTTGATGTATTGCAGCCTGCTCTTGAATGAAAACTATTTCCCTATTGAGTTCTTGAACTGGCTGTGCCACATTTTCTAGTATCGACAGACTTGTTATTTCAAGCAAAGACGCTTTAGATTCTTCAAATGCAGCTTGTTTTTCCACTAAAGCTAGCCCTCTTTGGAACTCTTGCATTGGTTGTGATATGGTTTCCAATATAGCTGTACTCGTCTTTCCTAAACTATGTTCCTCAGATGATGACTCAAGGGCTGCCTGCTCTTCCACTAGTGCTATACTATCTTGAATTGGTTGGGTCAGTGTCTCTAAAACCGATAGACTTGACATCACTGCGTGTGGTTCATTTGTTGATTGGGATATAATTTTCTCTTCAACTGATACTAAACTACGTTGTATATCTAAGAGAGATTGTGTTAAAGATTCAAGTAATGTTGGCTCTATTTTAGCTGCCATAGTGTCCACTTCAACTGTGTGTCCTATTCCTAAAGCGGCTAGCTTGGGCAACTCTGCTTCAGTGGATGAAATTGTTCGTTGTTTTTTCGTTTTACGTATTTTACTAGTATCGTGTTTTGTTTCTTTTGGTGACTCACCTGTATTATCACATATTGTTCTTTTGTATGACTCTGTTTGTTTACTGGAATCAACAGCTGATATGTTTGTTGAATTTTCTTCCCCTTTTACTATTCTCGTGGTTTCATCTATATCAAATTTATTTTCATTTGACTCCACAGAGGGGGATCTCTTCGATTCTTTTCTTTTCTTAATATGACTTTCTTCTTCTGCAGTGACTACACCATCATCCCTAGCAACGTTTTGTTCATTAGAGTCTAGAGATGGTGTCTTCTTAGAGTCTTTTCGTTTTAGAGGTTTACTATCTCCAGTCTTAGCCGCAGTGAAGGTCTGTTCTACCTCCATTTTATGTTCATCTGTTTCAATGGGTGGGGCTTTCTTTATAGCACTACGTTTTCTAGCTTTGTTTGATTCTACTCCTTCACCGACAGAGCCTTTCCTTTTTTTAGTAGATTTTTCTTTTCTTTTATTAAAGGTTTTTAAGCCATCTCCTTCTTCAGAATATGAATTATCCTTTTCAACAGAAGACTCCTTTGATTTAAGAGATTCTGTGGATTTGGTTTTATCAGCTGGACATTCTATACCCAAAGAGAGAACTATTTTCTGTGGATAATCTTGTCCCATGGCTTCATTAGACTCTGGTTCGATTGTATCCTGTGGCTCTTGATCAGATTTTTCTGTTGATTTACTCTTTTTTATTGTGCGTGATAAACGCTCTTTCTTTAGTGACCCAATATCTCCATCAACATGTTCATCTTTCGTCCCGACTAAACTTTCATTTTTAACAACATCTTGAGATTTCCTTTTCTTCTTTGTGGGTTTTGGTGTTGCCTCAAGATTTGACAACGTGTTGGCTTTTCCTTCTTCCAACGTTTTAACTTCCTCTTTCTTTTTGTTTAGTTTTGAAATGTCACTATCAGGTTTATGTTCATCAAGTTTATCAGGTTTAGGTTTATCATTGACTGTTTCCATTGTAATATTTCTAACAAGTTCTGCAGGACTACTCTTGGTGGTTTGTAATTCACCAATTGATTTTTCTTTGTTCTCTTCGATGATTGAAATTTTATATGCGAACTCTTCTTTCTTTATTTTGTGAGCCCCTGGGCTTTCCTTGGCGCTCATAAATGTATCTGCTATCGACTGCGAGTCTGAAGTTTCTCCAACTGCATCAGTAAAATGTTCACTTTTGTCAGTATCTTCTTTAGGGGAATGCCTTTCACTAGCTTCTTTAGCCAGTGAAAAGCTGTGAAATGTATCACTGTCGTGGTTCATTTGTTCATCGTATTTTTGACGATTAGCTTCGTTTTTTCGACGAGGGGGTCGTTTTGGTGGAGCGATGGAACGTTCCCGTAGTTCTGAATTTATCTTTTCAAACACAAGGGCGTCATCTTCTACGTCTGGAGTCAGCGCAGAAAATTGATGCCCATTTTCGTCAGTGATAGAAAATTCTTCAAGGTCAGCGTCAGTTCGAAGGTCATCATCCGCGGAACTGAAGTAGTCAGGTGTGACATCTATTATAACAGCTTCCATCAACAAGTTTCTAGTATTCGAAGTTTCTTTTACGAATCTCAATGGCGGCAACTCCACTATGTTGTGCTCTGAGAAAATAAGAAAACAATACTTGATCATACAAATCAATACTAACAACAATATTATACGTATTTTACCTTTAATAAACCATATTTTTATAAAGGTAACCCTTTAGATCAATGCTACTCAAACTTTAACGCGTGGTGGACCGGTATATTTTTTAGTGGCCCCCAGGGACCAGCTTTGTGGAAAGGTAATAACTTGTAGGGTGGGTATTAAACATATTCTTTTTTATGGAAACATAGTTTATTGATATTAAAGGAAAAAACATAATATAACACTTAATGGGACAAATGAGCTTGCTTATTTTTGCACATTCTATCAATCAGTGGCTCTATTGTGGGCAGTGCTACTCGTAATGGACAGTGAATATCCACACCATTACGATATTTCGTCTTAATTAGACTCATAGTAGAGAAACCAGTCTCACAAAGGTAGGTCTAGGTAAATGGTAAAGTAATTCTCATTGCAATTTCACAAAGATCTGGGAATTCTGTTTTCACTTTTATCCAGAAGAAAGCAAGTGAAATTTCACTTTGGAAATATTTTTTAAATTCTTAATTAGCAGCTAGGCCAATCAAGTTATCTTATATGTTAACAGACATCTCATCATTCCATGTCATAAATGTATTTCGGAGCCATCCAGTCCTCCATGGATCCTCTTCTTCTGGGAAGTAGAAATCAGACTGCTCTGTTAAGTTTGTTAAGTGATTAAAAATGACATTGCCCAAAGATGTAACGTCAATATCCTCACCTCCCTCGCTAATACTATCAGGCAAATGGTGAAACATGTCATAGTAATTCCTTGAAACTTTAGTCTTCCATGTTTTCAACTTTCGTTTCAACCCTTATATATTATCGAACATTGTAAAACAAGAGGACGTTCTTCCTTGCATGACCTTGTTAGGTTCATTTAAAATGGAAAAAGTATCTGTCAAATAGGCCAGTATAGCTATCCAATCATTGTTTTGAAACAGTTCTGACAAAACAGTTTTTTTTTCTTTTAGAAATTCAGCAAGTTCATTCCTCACCTCAAACACTTTTGACAGGACTTTACCTCTGGACACTCACTCCGGAATGTCTCCCTGTCATTGCTGCAGCACCAACAGTACATAGGCCTACGCAAAACTTAAAATACAATCCACATTGTTCCCTACCTGGTCACTCCACTGAAGTGAATATCGTCAGGATGGGGGGCGGACTCACCTGACACATTCTCCGACAGTTCGTCGGCGTACATTTCGACAACCTGCAGCGCCTCCTCCTCCGTGAGGTCAGGGGTCTCGTACAAAGATACAGAGACCTCTCTCCCATCGAAAGAGAAAGATATATCCGCCCTCTCGTCGACCGTGAGTGATCGCTCTGTGGCTGGCGTGTCGTACATCTGCGAGGTCCTCTCCTCGTGGATGGTTGAGAGGGAGGGGTTTCTCACGATGGTGTGACCGCCGGGGATGACGCCGCCGGAGATGTCCAGTTTTGGGAGATCGCTGCTCTTCCTCGTCCTTCGCTCTGGGGGGAAGAAGCGAGGGAACATATTAGTGATGTCGTTTAGTTATTATTGAATTATATGATAATTCTTCTTCAGTCAACAATGCGAATGTTGGTTTTATGTGCTTTACACTCAGACAGCGCTAGGCATGCTCTCAAATCTTCGGTTGGCTAGCATTGCCTGCACCATCTGTTAGAAATCCAATGTACTAGGGGAGTTCAGGAAACGTGGTGGTTCCCAGTTGCCTTCCACACTTAATTTCTATGAACGAGCGTGATTGGCTTGGGGCCAACGGCTCTACCTCTTCTCCTAAGGAAGTTGTACAACGGATTTTGCTTAAGAGAAATCCATCGACTCCAGTTGGTTCGGGCTCATGAAAATCGGGTCCTTAGGTGAGCATTTTACCCCAAGACCAATGAGGTCAACTATATTATACTCGCAAGTCTAGGTACCCATAGATTAGCATGAAAGGTAATTGTCTTACCTTGATGTATTACACTATGGGCCTCCCATTTTCTAAGCTAACCCATAATGGAGCAATGCAAGGTAAGCTCGCTACCGTTCAGGGTAAGTGAAGGGTACGTATATTGAATAAACTGTTTCAATTTAAAATTAAAACCTTTTATTGAGAGGAGGAGATAACTAAATGTAAAACATTTGGCATCAGGATGCAGTATGGTGTCGCGGAGTTGTCCAGAGTAAGCAGAGCTTGTTAAAGCTGTTGTTATGTTCTTACTCCCTTGGTTCCCCACTTGACCAATCATAGATAGTATTTGCTCTACACACCTCTTATGGAATGTATTTCTGTTGATTACTAACCAATGAGTGTTCTACTGAGTGATGAGAATATATTATCACATGAATTGTCTAAACCAACTCTGCTTACCCTGGCAATACTCCACGACATGGCATTGTCAGGGGGTAGCAACGAGGGAGGTCATATAACAGGAATACCTTCAAATCCGAGCAAAGAAGCCGAACTAGAGACGACCCCCATACAGTTCTGCGCCTCACAGGTGTAGGTGCCCAGACAGCAGGTGCCATCTTGACCCGATATTATACGGTGGATGTCCCCTGGTTTAGTTCCTCTCCGTCTTTATACCACTTGAGGACCGGCTGAGGAACACCGATCACCTGGATAAAAGGTAAACAATTCATATCACATGGTTAATAAAAAAAACAATAAGGTAGTTAGAAATAAACGGAGCGAAAAAAGTTTCTAGTATTAGAATCCTTATTATAATCTCAAATTAGATTATCATTTTATTTGAATAATTACACACTATCACAGGGGATTGAACTGGGTACCGTTGACATTTATAGTCAATAAACTTTATACTTGACCATTAAACATTTTCCTGTTCTCAAAGCTATTCTCAAATAATTTGTTAAAGGCAAACGTTTTAGCGAAAGTGTGAGAACATCAGTTTCAATTTCAATAACTGATCATTGCATTTTAGAAAATCTACACGCTAGGTTATAGGTCCTGCATTTGTTTTACATGTATTCTAAACGTTAACCTCCTATGTAAACTGTGTTTTAACTTTTCAGTCCAAACCCTATATCTATATAATATGTATTCATTTTATAGCATTAATAATTCAATACTAAAATTTAATAGTATAAAAGTGATCAAATAGAATGATCGCTACTTACATTTAATAACCCTATGGTATTAGGAACTCGTAAGTTCGTTGCTACACTTACAAAATTACTCAACCTATCCAGTCCACCTCATTACATAGTACACACTATCCTTTTCAGGTCCATTCTAATGTTATCCTTCCATCTGCGTCTATGTCTTCCCAATGATCTCTTCAAATTGGGTTCGCTAGACGCTAGTCAATACCCTGAACACGATTCTAGATTCTTCCATTCTCGTTGCATATCCTACCCACCGTAATCTACGAGACTTGATTATCCTAACAATGTCCTGTGAGTCCTACCTTGACTGATTACACTATGACCCTATCTTATAACGTGCACCATAGTGGAACAAAGCACGGTAGGCTCTCTTCATTTCAGGATAAACAGAGTGTACTACTACCTTACCTTGACTGATTACACTATGACCCTATCTTATAACGTGCACCATAGTGGAACAAAGCACGGTAGGCTCTCCTCATTTCAGGATAAACAGAGTGTACTACTACCTTACCTTGACTGATTACACTATGACCCTATCTTATAACGTGCACCATAGTGGAACAAAGCACGGTAGGCTCTCCTCATTTCAGGATAAACAGAGTGTACTACTACCTTACCTTGACTGATTACACTATGACCCTATCTTATAACGTGCACCATAGTGGAACAAAGCACGGTAGGCTCTCCCCATTTCAGGATAAACAGAGTGTACTACTACCTTACCTTGACTGATTATACTATGACCCTATCTTATAACGTGCACCATAGTGGAACAAAGCACGGTAGGCTCTCCTCATTTCAGGATAAACAGAGTGTACTACTACCTTACCTTGACTGATTATACTATGACCCTATCTTATAACGTGCACCATAGTGGAACAAAGCATGGTAGGCTCTCCCCATTTAAGGATATACAGAGTGTACTACTACCTTACCTCGACTGATTATACTATGACCCTATCTTATAACGTGCACCATAGTGGAACAAAGCATGGTAGGCTCTCCCCATTTAAGGATATACAGAGTGTACTACCTTACCTCGACTGATTACACTATGACCCTATCTTATAGCCTGCACCATAGTGGAACAAAGCACGGTAGGCTCTCCTCAATTCAGGATAAACAGAGTGTACTACTACCTTACCTTGACTGATTACATTATGACCCTATCTTATAACGTGCACCATAGTGGAACAAAGCATGGTAGGCTCTCCCCATTTAAGGATATACAGAGTGTACTACTACCTTACCTCGACTGAGTACATTATGACCCTATCTTATAACGTGCACCATAGTGGAACAAAGCACAGTAAGCTTGCTGATTCTAATCAATCAATGTGACGGCTCTTCAATCGTACCTTGCACTCAAGGTTGACGGCCCCTTCCTCCGATAGTACAGCTTGAAGACACTCAAGGAACCTCGGCTTCTTGAAATGTCTTGGTATACTGAGTTTGAGGAAACAAGAAGTCACGCTGTGACCAAAGTCGTTCGTTGCTACACACTTCCACTCCGCCTGGACGAAAAACAAAACGTCACAAAGAATGAGGGAAAAAACTAAATAAATAAATAGTACCGGCAAAATTCTATATATTATATCTGTTGTCAACATCCCTTTTTCTCAACTAATACAAAGCCTACAGCGATGAATAAGGTATCAGGACTTTTTACTGACTACTCAGTTTACGTTAAAACACATTGTTTGTTTAAAATTTAAGTTAAAAGAAAAATCTAAACTCAAGATGATCGCATTCTGACATCAAATATTGTATACAAAGAGATATGGTAAATTGTAAATACGTTCACATTAATAAACTCTCTTTATTATTTTGTGTATACACTTCACTGAGTATTTAATTTCAACAACCCAACAAATTACCAAATTATTTTCTTTTTGGGTTGGGGTGGGGGGTGGGTGGGGGTGGGGTGGGGGGTGGGTGGGGGTGGGGGTGGGGAAGAGTAAGGTTGAATGTGTGAAAGTTTCACAAAGGTTTACTGGTCTTACATAATTTCTCGTATATTAGAAATGACAAATTTTCAAAATTCAGTAACCAGTAGATTACCCTTACGTTATTAAATTTTGGAAAACTAATATAAATCCTTATCTTAATTTAATCGAATTTGAACAAAATCGTCAAAGCCACTCAAAAAATTTAGAATCTAAAAAAATAGGTATTATTAACTACCCTTGATTTTATATATAGATCTGGACACTCCAACATTATACTGTTCTAACTAGTCCACCATTTGAAACCTATTATTGTTCTAACTAGTCCACCATTTGAAACCTCTTATTGTATTAACCTAGTCCACCATGTCAAACATTTTATTGTACTAACCTAGTCCACCATGTCAAACCCCTTATTGTACTAACCTGGCCCACTATTTCAAACCTCTTATTGTACTAACCTGGTCCACCATGTCAAACATTTTATTGTACTAACCTAGTTCACCATGTCAAACCCCTTATTGTACTAACCTGGCCCACTATTTCAAACCTCTTATTGTACTAACCTGGTCCACCATGTCAAACCTCTTATTGTACTAACCTAGTCCACCATTTCAAACCTCTTATTGTACTAACCTAGTCCACCATGTCAAACATTTTATTGTACTAACCTAGTCCACCATTTCAAACCTCTTATTGTACTAACCTGGTCCACCATGTCAAACATTTTATTGTACTAACCTAGTTCACCATGTCAAACCCCTTATTGTACTAACCTGGCCCACTATTTCAAACCTCTTATTGTACTAACCTGGTCCACCATGTCAAACCTCTTATTGTACTAACCTAGTCCACCATTTCAAACCTCTTATTGTACTAACCTGGTCCACCATGTCAAACCTCTTATTGTACTAACCTGGTCCACCATGTCAAACATTTTATTGTACTAACCTAGTTCACCGTGTCAAACCCCTTATTGTACTAACCTGGCCCACTATTTCAAACCTCTTATTGTACTAAACTGGCCCACTATTTCAAACCTCTTATTGTACTAACCTGGTCCACCATGTCAAACCTCTTATTGTACTAACCTAGTCCACCATGTCAAACATTTTATTGTACTAACCTAGTCCACCATTTCAAACCTCTTATTGTACTAACCTGGTCCACCATATCAAACCTCTTATTGTATTAACTTGGTCCACCATGTCAAACGTCTTATTGTACTAACCTGGTCCACCATCTCAAGCCTCCGAATGTCTAGATGATAAGTGCCCAGTGGTTCTCGTGACGTCATATACCTGTCAGCGCTCTCGACCGTCTCGTCATCCCTGTACCAGGACACCTGGGGCTCGGGCATGACGCTTACTGTAAGCAGAAATATGACGTCACTTCGTGAAAACAAACTCCCACAAGCATGACGTCACTTAGGGCTCAATCATACAACGTTAAAACTAAGCTTGAAGATAATGTACTAGTTAATTTCTTTTTACCATTAAGTATCAAAATTGTATCTTAAATCTAAAAAACATTTTCCCATTACCTTATTGTGTATGTGACTAGTTCGTCAAAAGAATAAAGAGAGGAAAGTAAGAGGGGGGCGGAGGGGTATATTTGTACAGACCCTATAAGTAGAGATAGGGTAAATTCGCTTTTGCGAAAAACGCGAAAAAAAATATTAAAGGGT
Organism: Timema cristinae; assembly: GCA_039000515.1. Taxonomy (NCBI): domain Eukaryota; kingdom Metazoa; phylum Arthropoda; class Insecta; order Phasmatodea; family Timematidae; genus Timema; species Timema cristinae. The sequence goes on along the minus strand of JBCFYV010003508.1, from coordinate 20,626,001 downwards.
CAAAAATAGGGTATTTATAAGTTTTCTTTGCGTTTCATGGCATTTGAAAGTGTTTAAAGCGATTTTTATTTCGCGAATTAACGCGAAAAACGTGATTTTGAGAGTATTTTAGCTAAATTATTCTATTTAGCGAAACAGACGCGAATTCTCTGAAAATTCTGAGAATTTCTATAAAACGATGTTTTTCAGCGGAAATAAGTAATTAAAAAATCATTGAGTTTCACTCGTCTATGTGCTTTCAGCTCGGGTTTTACTTGCATCCTGTGCCTTCCATAGCCCATCCGGCTAATCGCCACATTCCGTTAGTCTTTGCTTAGCAACCAGCAACCCCCCCAACTGCCCCCCCCCCTTTCCGCCAATCCTTACGAAAGCCCAACCTCTGTCTTGACGCGATAGCACTTTCTCTGGAAATACATTTTTACCTATTTTTGCTACAAAATGCTAAATTATGCCACAAAACGCTAAATTTCCAATAACTAATGCTTAAAAAAACTGAAAATTAATGATATTTTACCCTATCTCTACCTATAAGGCTGGCTTGCCATAGTAACGACCAATCAGCTGACATTTAAAATATACCTACGCATTTCACAGACATGGCCTTTACTTAAAAAAAACAATCTTACACTAAAACAACGTCACCTTAAAACCCACCTGAGTGAAAATATGGCATCTCTGGGGAAATAAAATAAAACTTGTGGAACCATAAGGTGGGAAGGGGGAAGTATATGTCAACCTACCTTGGACGGTGAAACGGAAGTCCTCGTCTATCTTCGCCTCGGAGCTCTTGAGCCCTCTGACGAACTTGGGCGGCTGGTTGGTCGAGAACAGCTGTAGCTTTTCTTCCTCGTTCAGTTGATTCTGAATATCCTCCACAGTCAGTTCGGCGGAACTAGTAGTTTCCCCCATGCAGTTCTTCGCGATACACGAGTAAGACCCTGAGCATGGTATTAAAATAAAATTAATATTTAGTTTGAAAAGTAAAATGTCCATTTCATAAAATAGATAATAAAATGAATTCGAAGCAAAGCTTAAAACATGCGAATAAAATTCGAAGATAAACCTTTTGTTATTGTCATGTAGCACTACTTGTTTATTTAAAAAAAAAATTATCTATCAAGAAAAGCTAAGGAAGAAAGTTAAACTTGGTAGTTATGGGGTAAAGTGCTCGCCTCAGGACCCGATGTTCATGGGTTCAAACCCAGCTGAGGTCAATGGATTTTACTAACCAATAACTTCCTAACATCCCTTCAGAGGGTAAGTAAAGCTTATGTTCTCATGTCGATTGTGGCATGTGAAAGAACCTTGGAAGTAAAGTGAAAATATCTTTCCCAGAAAAATTGGTAGGCCCTTTCTCACTCGTATAGTTTCATTGCGGATGTCCACGTGGAGCCCCGAATTTTCTGAAATTCCCTACTACATATACCTTCTACCAGATGATGCAGACAGCACTAACCAGCTGAAGAGCTGAATGCATGCCCAGCCCCGGATGGATTAGAAGCACATATAACCAGAGCCTCCCCTCTAGACATGTGCCTGTATTCAATCATTAGTTGGTATTAAAATATTGTTTAGCAGCTTTTATTTCTTGATGATAGAAGTTTACTTCTATCAAAATGTTTCGAAGATGCAAAGTTTTTTTGGGTGCCGAAGTAAAATAGAGGAAGTAGATCTTACATTAGACTATGGACCAGTTTCATAGTCAGACTGAGTACGCCTCAAGTGTGGCGCTACACTAAATACATGATGACACCTACCTAAACTAGAATGGAATGGGCCAGTTTCATATGCGAGAATGGTCCATTCCATTCGAGCTTAGGTAGTTGTCGTCATGTACTTAGTATAGCGCTGCACTTGAGGCGTACTAAGTCTGACTATGAAACTGGCCCTATGACTTAGAAATCCGAAGCTTCGCACACCTCTTAAAATATCTGAGTTCGTTCTTTTATTAAACATGTTTCATTGAATTGTAGCAATTTTAGCTACAAGTTAAATAAAATGGGCAAGTCAACAAACAGCTACACTTACCCAATCTCACCGTCCAGGCTTATGCACCACTAATAACAACACGTCTGACCACATTAACAGCCCGCGAACAACTGCTAGCTCCGGGCCAAGAATCGAACCTCGCCGCTAGAGACCGCCACCAGGCCCAATGCCGCTCAACGACATGACAAGAGTAGAAGAGGCCAGTAAATGCCAGACGTTTCCAGTGCCACGCACATCCTTTTTTTTATGTTAAACTCTGTGATGCCCACCCCTTTTGATCCCGTCTCTCCTGTTCTACGAGTTTTGTGAACCATATAAAAGACCGGACAGGAAAATATACTGCACTCTTGGACTGGGCGTGGATGTAATAAGACGAAGCAGAAGCTTCAAAGACTTATATAAAATGTAAGGAGAAATTCACTTTCGGCGTAATAATATCTTGTAACTATTCTAAATTCTTTTTCGGCCATTCTTTTAATTTTAAAATATAAATTACTGAAGTCTAGTATTATTCTTCGTTCTTTTGAATATGAAATTTACTTTAAACTACCTAACTTGTGAATTATATTTCGTAATTAGTTTGTTAAAGATTTACTTAGAAGAGTTCGTTAATAACATTATGTCAGAGCATTCAAAATTAGTAAGTTATGCGTTATACTTGATATTTATAATATGGAATTTACTTTAACTATCTAACTTGTGAGTTATATGTCATAATTAGTTTGTTAAAGATTTACTTTAGAGAGTTCATTAATAACATTATGTCTGAACATTTAAAATTGTAATGTTATGCGGTTGTTGGTATTCATAAATAGATAGTTAACTTTAATTATTATATTAGCACCGCGTCTTACTACCCGTTCGGGTTATACGCACTTACGCTAATGTGTAATGGTAGGGTGATTGTGAGATGAAATGAAGGACCTACAGTTTAACGTGGAATCCGAACCACGGTGGAGGCCTGGCATTCCCCACATTCACAAGATGTCTTGTCAGAGGTGAAGGAAAGGGTTTGGAAATCAGATAAATCTGTGCCGGGACTAGGATTGAACCCCGCCAGCACAGAAGTCTGACACCTTACCCTAGACCACAGGTCACTTGTGAACTTTAAATTTCTTAACTTGTGAAATTTATTATATATTTAATTCGGTAATGGCAGAAATTATCTATATTATTATATATAGTAATATTCAAATTTAATAATGCTATGCATTATGAATTAACTTTTTCTTGCGTGATTTTTCTATGATATTTAACTATAAAACAGTTAAATTCGTATGAAATAATTTCCTTTTGGAAAATGTCAATATTTGTTGTTGCGCATATGCAAGGTCATTGCTGTTATTGTACTCGTATATATGAGGAACAAGGTTAAATTTCTGCATATTGTTAAGATTTTGAATACATTTAATAAACTTACTATTTTTCTTTTTGACTTGCAATCTTTTAATATTATGTTATCCCAAGGTTTAGGAAAGTACGCTATCCAGGTATCCCAATTTGCTTTCAAATTTATCCTATTCAGATAATATGTATATATATTGAAGGAGGACCGTAGTTTTTCCGCATCGAGGATTGAGTTGCGTGCTCTGGGGACGTATTATGTACCCAGCATTATTCAAAACAGTAATTCACACTGCTCACTCCTATTTGTTTATTTACCCTTTTTTATAACATTAGATCATATTTTTTTATGTATTTGAGCCCCTCTAAATTTAGAGTTAGGGTTACAGAATTACATCATATTTCTCTCAACGTTTGTACAGTAGACGCAGGGAAATATGAATTATTAACTGCTGTCAGCTATAAGGAATAAAATCGAAGACCCCGAACTGTACCAAAACTATTTAAGAATAATCAATACATTTTAAAAAGATTTCGCACCACAGATGATTCCTTAATTGAAGGGCGGAAATGTAGAATGTTTTAAGTGCAAACATTTTTTTTACAGGAAAGACCAAAAAACGTTCTTGAAAAAACCTACTGAATTTCCTACATCACTATATCATACAATTAATGCTTAACTTATAAATAATTAATCATTGGCACATAGTTAAATATAACGTCTAAGAGCGTTCTATGTGCCATACATACTCAACCTAAGTTCTAAGTAATTTATGTGCCACCATTTGTTCTGGCAAGGCACTTGGAACAGCTGGCAGACAAAGGAAGTGGCATATACTACAAGCCCTTTCTATGGCCACTTCTATTAACTACTTCCAAAGCCTATTAGCACTTGGAACAGCTGGCTGACAAAGGCAGTAGCATATATTACAAGCCCTTTCTATGGCCACTTCTATTAACTACTTCCGAAGCCAATTAGCACTTGGAACAGCTGGCTGACAAAGGAAGTGGCACATTACCGGAAGCCCTTTCTATGGCCACTTCTATTAACTACTTCCAAAGCCTATTAGCACTTGGAACAGCTGAAAGACAAAGGCAGTGGCATATACTACAAGCCCTTTCTATGGTCACTTCTATTAACTACTTCCAAAGCCTATTATCACTTGGAACAGCTGGAAGACAAAGGCAGTGGCATATACTACAAGCCCTTTCTATGGTCACTTCTATTAACTACTTCCAAAGCCTATTAGCACTTGGAACAGCTGGAAGACAAAGGCAGTGGCATATACTACAAGCCCTTTCTATGGTCACTTCTATTAACTACTTCCAAAGCCTATTAGCACTTGGAACAGCTGAAAGACAAAGGCAGTGGCATATACTATAAGCCCTTTCTATGGTCACTTCTATTAACTACTTCCAAAGCCTATTAGCACTTGGAACAGCTGGAAGACAAAGGCAGTGGCATATACTACAAGCCCTTTCTATGGTCACTTCTATTAACTACTTCCAAAGCCTATTATCACTTGGAACAGCTGGAAGACAAAGGCAGTGGCATATACTACAAGCCCTTTCTATGGTCACTTCTATTAACTACTTCCAAAGCCTATTAGCACTTGGAACAGCTGGAAGACAAAGGCAGTGGCATATACTATAAGCCCTTTCTATGGTCACTTCTATTAACTACTTCCAAAGCCTATTATCACTTGGAACAGCTGGAAGACAAAGGCAGTGGCATATACTACAAGCCCTTTCTATGGTCACTTCTATTAACTACTTCCAAAGCCTATGGGCAGGTGGAACAAACGTTAACTATGGCGCATAGCACTTAGAATATGACTATATCAAAAATACACTAATAAAAAGTAATTAGAACCTTTCCATCCTTCAATTAATAAGAAACACACCTGCTTTGGTGATGATCTAAGGAGTCAGTCTCGCAATAGACTAGACTACCGATGACAGGGAGGTCGGGGTTCTCAGTCAGGTGTACCGAGGGTGGTTTTTCCCTCATCCTCCACCCAAATGCAGGTAAAATTCATCTAAAGTCATCATTCCTAAGCCATAACTCAATAGCGTAATTAGTACTTATGTTTATAATCTGAACAGGTAGTAAGGATAGGTGCTAAAAACACTTCCCCTTTCATTCCCCTCTCTCCTCAGCTCACTCACCCAGAGAGTTGGTGCCGGTCAGTTGGTATACGTCCCCCGGTTTCAGCTCCTGCCCGTCCTTGAACCACCTCAGCTGAGGGGTGGGGTAGCCCACCACCTTGCACTCAAAGGACACGAGCCCTTCTTCAGTCAGGATCGCCTTCAGACTCTCCAAGAAGCGTGGTCTGCGGTAGTTCTTGGGGTCTGGAGACGAACAAGAAGAGGCGAGGGCGTGAGAGAGGGAGGGGAAAGAGGGTTGAGGTACATGTTTATCCAGTTTTGATGACAAAAAAAAAATTTCTGTACCAGATTAAATTAAATATTGATTTAATAGCTAATTTTAGTTTAATTTTCTACACATGACAATTTAACATGTCTTAGATCAGGGTGTATACTGAGTTGGAGGAACAAAAATTGGTGACTTTCTGGTGACCTTTTTTTTGACCACAAAACTCCTTCGGTAAATGGACGAACATTATATAATGTATATATAGGCATAAAGCACCCACTCGCAACATTATACTTTAATTAGATGGGGAACGTTAACCTTATCTTTGGTATCATGGTAAAAACAATCAGGCAACTTGTGACTAGCGCATGGCATCATGGGTAGTGGGTGGCTCGACATTTGACGCGTTAGAGTTGTTATAATGCCCAGGAAATTCAAACAAAATATTTTCGTGACTTTATGGCCAAAATTTGTGACTTTTCAGGGACTTTCATGACTATTTTTTTCAATTAGTAGCTTTACCGTGACTTTCGTAGCCCAGTAGACGCCTTATGGATATCTGTCATGGGCATTGAATAATTTGAATAGAAACTTTTTAAACGAAGAGAAAAAAAGTCCTAACAACATTTTGCGATGCTGATTACAGATATTTAAGAATTGTTGATAATGCTATGTGACGAAAATTAAACTAAACGGATATACTAGAGCAATAATCTATTTATTCTGGCCAAAAAGAATTTTTGATCACGGGAACTGAAAAAAATGATCAACCTTAGCTTGCGTTTTCTTCCATCCCATCTTAACATTTAGCTTTAAAAAAGCATTATTTTTAAAGGACTTTTACTCTCATACTTGCTAGAATTAGAAGATACATCTTTTAGGCCATTCAAACTTTTGATTGATTAATCCTTCCCGTACAACAATGATGTGCAGAGTAAGGCCCGCGGGCCAGATGCAGCCCGCAGACAGGTTCAATGCGGATCGCGAAAGAATTCCAAATTCCGATTAAAAACAGTGTTAAAAAACGAGGATAGACAAGAAAAAAATTCACTTTCCAATCGTTTGTTTTTCTTTCTATTTTATAGCTTATTGACCAGTGTCCAGAGATTAAATAATATGAAAACCATCCACGAAATTGGAGTGTTGACGTTTGGTTGAAGAGTAGTGCAAGTAATATTAATTATCTGTTTTATTTAAGTATTTTTAAAAAATAATATAGACAACTCACATTGTATTAGAGTTACATATAAATATAACACAAATCCATTTAGCAATTAATAGAACTTAATTGTATAATAGTTTCATAAAATGTACCATTGTAACTTTTTAATCATTATGTTGGCCCACCTGACGTGTTTATTTTTTCTTTTGCCCCACTACATGAAAAGTTTGCCCATCACTGCCGTACAAAATTCACATAATATTCAATACCATGAAGTTAAGGATGCCCTGAGATAATTCCTTTATGCCTAAGGCTCTACTTTCCACGCATTTACACTTTCCTTCATCTAATACCAATCAAGGGTGGATATCAAGGATGTATACTTCCTGTATTGCAGTACTTACACGTGACTCTAAGGATATACCGGGATATGCCCTTCCTGCCTAAGGATCTAGTCTTCACACACATTTTCCTTCAACAACTACTTATCAAGGGTGAATCTCAAGGATGAATCTTTCCTGTCCTGCTAACACTCAGTACTCACATAACTCTAAGGATGCATCGAGATATGTCCTTCATGCCCAAGGATCTAGTGTCTACACACTTACACTCTCCTTCTTACACTATCTACAAGGAGGATCTCAAGGATGTATACTTCATGTCCTGCGGTACTCACACGTGACTGTAAGGATGCACCGTGATATGTCCTTCATGCCCAAGGATCTAGTGTCTACACACTTACACTCTCCTTCTTACACTATCTAGCAAGGAGGGATCTCAAGGATGTATACTTCATGTCCTGCGGTACTCACACGTGACTGTAAGGATGCACCGTGATATGTCCTTCATGCCCAAGGATCTAGTGTCTACACACTTACACTCTCCTTCTTACACTATCTAGCAAGGAGGGATCTAAAGGATGTATACTTCATATCCTGCGGTACTCACACGTGACTGTAAGGATGCACCGTGATATGTCCTTCATGCCCAAGGATCTAGTGTCTACCACGCACTTCCACTCCCCCTCGTCCACGACCTCACAAGGGTGGATCTCGAGGTTGTATCCTCCAAGTCCGTCCTCCATGACGTGGTATTTGTCATTCTGGTCAACTCTACCCTCTTTGTTGTACCATGAGATGCTCTGGGGCCACGGCGGGACGGCCACTTGAACAGAAAGAGAAGGAGATGGTCATGCGGGTAGAAGTTACCAGAAAACATACCTAATGTTTCTTACAGGGCTCGATCCAGGGACCATTGAGTCAAGTCATGCACTTAAGACAAGCCTACTAAGAGGGAGTTAAAAAATAAACAAACTAATGGCCTAACAACACGGAAATACTTTGAATTAGAAACACAGTCCAATTTTCTTAAAAAGAGCTTTTTAGAAAAGACAAGAATACTTGGTTGCTGTCAACTTTGTTATTTTCATAGACTAGAGGCTAGGCTTGTCTCCAACAGGGGCAATTTTTGGATCAAATTGGATTCAACTTTTACGTTGCAATCGCCATCTTGGATTTTTCAAATTTAGATATTTTTTTTTATTCTCTAGTAAAGATGACATGCTCCATAGCGTCCATACCAAAGTTCAGCTCTCTACGACTCAGTTTTTTCTTTGGCTCCACCAAAATGGAGCTGCCATCTTGGATATTTCAAGTTTTGTATTTTTCTAATATATTCTGAAAATTGAAAAATGATACCTGGACAATTTTCAGAATATGATATCTAGATGGAAATAATCCTTACTAAAAGCATAAATAATAGCTTTGGCTATTTGATTCATTTTTCTAAATATATATGGTTTGATCCATACGTCTTCGCCAAATTACATCTCTTTATGTCTCAATTTGTACGTTGTGCCCACCATCTTGGATTTTTTAAATTTAGAATTTTCTCACAATGATGGCATACTTCAAAGCGTCCATACCAAATGTCAGTCTTCTAGGATATCTGTAAGTGTGAGAAATATCCTGGAAAGACATACATACACCCCATAGATTTTATATATGTAAGTATATTATATCTGTCAAATGCTATAATTGCAAATCAAATGTACTGATGTATGAATACATTAAAGAAGATATAGTATCTTGTCTAGTTATAAGATAAGGTTCTTCCTAAGAAAATTGGACTAAACGTATTTGAATTTTAACTGATAGGGGATCAAAGTATTTAATTTCATAGTAGTTTTTTTACTATAAAATTTATTTGAATAATTGATTTTTTTTAAATTATCTTAACATCGGTTCAAAAAAATATAAAGAGGATGGAAAATGAATTTGTTGATAAAACGGTGCTAAGTACATTCAATAGGATTTGAACTCAAACCTTCCAACACCTGTAAAAAAAACTGGATCAAACAGAGATTGCTGCCTCAGATTCTCCTATGCAAGATTAAAATCCACTCTCTTCATACTGGTCAGGTTAAGTTGCTTATGCTTTGACTGGTACTTTAAGAAACGTTACACTAAAAATAAATAAATAAACCTTCCAAATCTCATTATTGATATTTAGATGTTATATGGTCATACCTCGAGATCAAATCGTGATTTTGGTTCTAACACTAAATTAATTGTAATTTACTAATGAATGTTTTTTGCAAGTTTGGAATCTTTCAAAAAATGGTTCGAACGATTTAATTCAAAATGGATACCTGGGGAGTGATTTTATAAAATAAATAAGAACGATTTTTGTTTTATTTCTCAAAATAATAGTAAATATTTGAGGTTAGTTTACTAATGATCGATTTTTGAAACTTTGCATTTTTTTAATGACTATAACAATTTTATTTAGTATTTTAACTGATGAACGTGTAAAATGACTATATATATATTTTTTTAATTTGAGAAATAATTGTTCAAAATCAGTTTACTGATAAGCTTTTTTTAATGTTGTTCCTGATTAAAACAGACTTTATATAATACATTTGTGTCGTAAGATGAATTTAATGATGGCAGTTGGAAGTCAAGAAACCTGCCCGACTCATTCGGGCCAACATTGTCGACAAGGTAGTGTAAGCGGGGAGGAGGAAGTGGGTATTTATAGTTGTTACCTTGGCAAGACAAAGTCGCAGTGTCACCAATCTTGACCTTCTCGTTGCGCAACTCTTGGGCGAAGATAGGGGGAGGTCCCACTGGTTTCAGGCTGACCAAAACACAAAACATAAATAAATAAAACATTTTGAGAACACAGTAATTGAAAATACATTTTTTTAAATCATTATAATATTTTTAAGGTTGATACGGTAGGGTTCTGACAGTAAAGAACTTTAGCAAATATAAACATATATTTTTGCAGTCTATATAAAAATAATTCTATTTTATTATTAATATTATTGTTATTTATTAGGTATTGATAATATCTATCAATAGTGACAGCTGCAGATCACATGAATTGACAAGTAATTAATATAGGCTCTATATATTAAATAAGTTTTAGTAGTGACTTTGTAACGATAATGTAGGTAATCACTTTACAGTTTAGTGTTGGATGTTGCTGTCTTTTGTCAGGTATTGCTATTTAGATCAGGTATTGCATTTTAGAGCCAGGTGTTGCTGTTTATTGTCAGGCGTTGCTGTTTATTTCCAGGTATGGATGTTTAGTGCTAGATGTTGCTGTTTAGTGTCAGAGGTGGATGTTTACAGTTGAGTGTTGTTTATTTGTTAGAGGTTATGTATTTCATGTTGTTAAGTGTGAGACGTTTATGTTGAATGATAGAAATTCATGTTTGGTGTTGCTATTTTGTCTACGGGATACTATTTGATATTAGATGTTGCTATGCAGGGTGTATTTGACCCTGAGTTACAGAGTTCAATCCCTGGAGAATGCAACGGGCTGTTACCTCCTCCCCTTATTGTATCGATTTCCTCCTCCTGATCCTAGACAGTGCCGGCCCTTCCCTCCTCCTCACCTGTCTGCTGGTCTCAGTGACCCCTCCCTGCTTCCCTTGCCCATGACGTGCACCCTGGACGAGGAGTATATCTTTCCCATGCAGTTGACGGCCTCACACGTGTAGGTCCCTAGGGACGTAGGGTCGTCAGGGTTGGCCGTCAGGGCGAACACGTCCCCCGCCTTGATCTCCTTGCCATCCTTGTACCATTTGAGCACCGGGGTGGGCACCCCTACCACCTTGCATTCCAGGGACACCGTACCTTGCTCCGTCAACAAGGCCCGAAGCTCTTCCAGGAACTCAGGGTTCTTGTAGGCCTTGGGGACTGTGGACAAAAGAGGGCACTACGTCACAAGGGGAAGGAACCCATGTTTCTCATCTTACCACCCGTCCAAGACATCCGTGTACTTGTGCTGATGGAGGTAAGGACTAGGAGGATATAACTCTAGAGGAGGTATATCTGCATTCACGTTAAGATAGTAAGATAAAGTGGAGGAACTGTTTAGAGATAAACCCACTTCTGCGATCGAATGGTCTAAAGGTGTAGCTCTCGAAATATAATAGCCTCCAGATGATGGGGAGATCGGGGTTTGGATCCCGATCGTGTGCACTGTAGATGGTTTTTCTTCCCTGGAATCCTCAGTCATGTATTTCCCCCGTCTTCAACCTTCACGGAGGAAGGTGCGGCTGGTGAAGATATTGCAGACAACACTCACCTAGAACGTTGAGGTGCGAAGAGCAGGAAGATCTCCCCCTGAGCTCTCCGCCATGCAGGTCCATCTCCCCCCGTCCTCGACCATAACGGGGGCCACGTCCACGCAGAAGAAGGTACCCTCGTGCAAGAAGTGGAACCTCTCCCCTTCTTCCACGAGACGGTCGTTCTTGTGCCAGCTCACCTGGTGGCGAAAATATACCAATGTTTTCAGAACGGCATGTGTTCTGACTGTTGATAGGAGTGTTAGGGAGGGAGCGCAAGTTAAGGTTCATATTTTGGCGGTTCTTACAAAAAAAAAAAAAAAAAACAATCATATGCGACTAAACTAAATTATTATTATTATTATTATTGTTAAACGGCCCATCGACACATCTAGGTCATTAGGGCCTTGAAATATATTAAAAACATAATAAAATCCCCATAGGGGAAAGAGATAATACATTCACCATCTGAGACACTCCATAGGAGTGCTCAAATGGACTCTTGGTATAAATTAAGTGATACACCTGCTAAAAAAAACACCACAAGTGTATCACTCCAATAAAAAGACAAAACAAACATATTAAAATATAACACGTTAAAAACACAAAACATGTTAAAATGATAATACGTTAAAAAGACAAAACAACATGTTAAATTGTAATAAAACCGTTAAAAAGATCTCAATATGAGATAATATCCAAAAGAGCCACTTTATAAAAGTGACTCAAATGGCATTAAAAAGATCCGCCTGGCGTATAAAACGGAGTAAACAAATAACTCCATCCGCACTATCGCGTAATAAAAAACGTAAGTCACCTTTAAAATCAAGAGCCAGACGGATAGGGGCTAGTTTGCGACACTCCACCAAAATGTGATGCACACTAAGGGGAGTATCACAAAACTCACACACTGGAGGTGGATCCCCTCTTAGTAAAAAACTATGGGTCAATGAAGTATGCCCGACGCGGAGTCTCGTCACGATGACCTCCTCTCTTCTAGACTTTCGTATAGAAGAGGGCCATCGCGACACACCGTCCCTGATGGACCGCAGCTTGTTCTGAGCAGGGGTCGAGACCCACTGCTCGTGCCAGGTGCGTAAGACTCCACGCCGAACATAACCCTTTAGATCTAAAAACATGACACCCAAACTTGCCTCCGGAGGCAGGCGTGCTGCCTCCTTGGCTGCCTGGTCCGCCAGTTCATTTCCTGGAAGACCAGCGTGACCAGGAATCCAGCAAAAGGCGAGCCGGGTGCTTAATGAATCAATTTTTAAAATTTGTTCGTGAATCATCTGCACGAGAGGATTCCACGAGTAGAGAGTGGACAATGCCAACAGAGCACTCATGGAATCCGTGCAGATGAGGACAGAACGGTGACTACTTCGGTAAACAAAACACAAAGATTTAAAAATGGCATATAATTCAGCTGTAAAAACACTGGTTTCATTAGGTAAACCAAATTTAAAATTGGATCCTTCCACAACAAAAGCACATCCCACGGAGACTCCAGATTTAGAGCCATCAGTGTAGATGCGCTCAAATCCGTGAAAGCGAGTGGAGAGGAGCTCATTAAAAGTCCTCTCATATACAAAGTTTGGGGTGGTCGCTTTAGGGAACTTGGCAAGATCAAAATGGCATTTCGGAGGGCGTATTTTCCAGGGAGAAACTCGACCTGGTGATGTGGGGATAGCCTTTGGCAGGACTATCCCACACGTGTCGAAAACAGATAGCATCCGGATCCCAACCGGCCTTGTACTACGCCATTTAGTTTCATACAAGACACGGTTAGGGGGATGAAATACAGGACGGTAAGCAACGTTATTTGGCATGCAATGCAGTTTCGACACGTAAGATGCCAGGAGGTAAGACCGCCGGTAAGAAAGAGGGGGCTCACCGGCGTCAGCACAGATGCTGACGACTGGACTGGTACGAAAAGCACCAGTAGCCAGTCGAATGCCAGCATGGTGGACGCTATCGAGCATCTTTAACGCCGAGGGTCTAGCGGAACTATATACAAAACTGCCGTAATCAAGTTTTGATCTCACCAAGGCTCTATAGAGACGCATCAAGGTTTCCCTATCAGCCCCCCAAGAGCGACCACTCACAACTTTAAGTAAATTCAAAGCTTTAATACACCTCGCTTTCAGGTCTTTGATGTGGGGGATCCAAGTTAGTTTAAAATCGAATAAAAGTCCCAGGAACCTTACGGTCTCGGAGACAGGTAAAACAACGTTGTTCATTAGAATATTGGGGGCTGGCTGTATTCCACGTAATCTATGGAAGTGGACGACAGTCGTCTTGGCCGCAGAGAAACGAAAGCCATTACGAGATGCCCACAACCATAGATTGTTTACAGCGAGTTGTATCTGTCGTTCAGCCCTGTGGAGACTTGATGAACTGCAATAAATTGCGTAGTCATCCACAAAAGGACATGAACGGACAGGTACGTGCACGTTGTCCACGATGCTATTTATCGCGATAGCGAATAACGTAGTGCTTAAAATACTACCCTGAGGCACCCCATTTTCTTGAATAAAATCATCGGATAAGGTGTTGTTTAACCTTACCCGGAAGTGTCTATCAGACATAAAATTAGATATAAAAATAGGGAGGTTCCCCCGGAACCCCCAATTAAACATGGTTTTTAAAATGCCGTACCGCCAGGTGGTGTCGTAAGCCTTCTCCAAATCAAAAAAGACAGCCAAGAGGTGCTGTTTATGGAGGAAAGCGTCACGAGCTGCTGTCTCAAGGCGAACAAGGTGATCCACCGTGGATCGGTTACGGCGAAAGCCACATTGCATATTGGATAGTAGATTGCGGGATTCTAGATACCATATAAATCTTTTATTGATCATTTTCTCTAATATTTTGCATACACAACTAGTTAAGGCTATCGGTCTATAACTAGTTGGCTCTAATTTATCCTTGCCACTTTTATATATTGGGATAACGGTTGCTTGCCTCCACAGTGTTGGGAATTGACGAGATTCCCAAACACAATTGTAGAGGTCTAAGAGGAACGCCCGTCCAGCAGGGGACAGTTGGCGCAACATTTCGTAATGGATATCGTCAGGGCCAGAAGTTGTATTGCCCGCCTGGGACAGGGCATAGGTAAGTTCCTCTTTAGTAAAGGGGGAGTTATAATCCTCCCCCCGACTTTGGCCAAAATCAATAGTAAGGCGCTCGATGCTGCGCTTATGCACCACGAACTCGTTAGAGTAGCTCGCAGTGCTAGAAATAGCGGCGAACATCAAGCCCAATACATTGGCGACCTCCATAGGGGAGGAGACAAGTGAACCGTTAGACATGAGTGCGGGAATATTATAAATGGTATTTTTGCTACTACGTACTTTACGAATGTGATCCCAAACCTTGGTTGTGGGAGTGGAAATAGTAAGGGTAGAAATAAACTGTCTCCAAGACTCTCTTCTGCTTTCTCGAATAATACGGCGAGCTCTAGCACGTAGAATCCGGAATGACTCCAGATTCTCCGAAGTAGGACGTCGATTAAAGATACGCAGGGCTCTTCGACGGTTAGAAATAGCCAGCCGGCACTCCTCGTTCCACCAGGGAACAGGATGGTGGCGCGGGTTTGGCGAGGATTTAGGGATGGATGCCCTCGCCGCCGTTATGACCGTCGAAGTAAATTGCCCTGCCTTAACATCGACGTCGGGAGAATGGGGTTCGTCGAATAAGGCGAGCTCGCGGAATTTATCCCAGTTAGCACGTTTAAGAACCCATTGGGTTAACCGTGCTGTACTGGGAGGATCTAGGATTTTTGAAAGCAGAATTGGAAAGTGATCGCTGCCACATAGGTCCGAGTGAACCTCCAAAGGAAGTGAGCAGCAATCCCGGGGCTACATAGAGCTAGGTCGATGGCAGAGGATACACCATTAAAGGTGGAGAAGTGTGTCTGGGTCCCGGTGTTCATTAACACCAGGTTTCCCGAGACAAGAATATCCTCTACCATCCTCCCGCGGGCATCTGTAAAATTAGACCCCCACACCAGGTTATGCGCGTTAAAGTCCCCCAAGATGATATAGGGGGCGGGAAGTTGTATAAAGAGGGCCTCTAGTGTCCTCTTGGAAACACGTTCACCTGGTGGGAGGTAGATGCAGCATACGGTTACCTCCATAGGAAGGGAGACTCTGACAGCGACCACTTGGAGATCAGAAACAATATTAATATTCTTATGATATATAGTACTTCGTGCGAATATAGCCACACCTCCGCTAGCCCGATCAAAGAAAGGCTTGTCGGTACGATACACATCGTACCCACGAAGCATCGGGTTGTCAGTTGGGCGGAAGTGGGTCTCCTGCAAACACAAGATGGAAGGATGCAGTGTAGAAATTATTAGTTTGATTTCCTCTGCACGAGCATAGAAACCCCTACAATTCCATTGTAGTAGCGACATAAGTTATTAGTATGAAATTTAGTTATCCTCGCAATCCATTTCACTATCCTTTAAGAATAAAAATTTGTTGAGGCCCTTTTTAGGCCCTCTTGCCTTTCCCAGTCTCTCCTGTACCTCTCGCTTCAGGAGAGGCTTCGGCTTATTTTGGAGAGACTGGGTACTCGGATCCTTGTTCGAAGGTTTTAAGGCCTTCGACGCTTTTTTAATAAAAATTTTTTCGGCGGTCTCTCGCTGGTCCTTCTTCAAGGCACCAGTGGGACTCGCCTTAGCGGCCTCACCTGTTCCGCAACTCGTCCCCACCTCCGGAAGCTCAGAGGTGGGTGTGAGAGGCTCAACAACGGCCGCCCTTGTTTTAATGCCCCGAGGCGGGCCCGGGGGTGTTTCCCGAGGCGGGCCCGGGGGGTTTCCCGAGGCGGGCCCGGGGGGTTCCCCGAGGTGGGCTCGGGGGGGTTCCTCGAGGAGGTCTCCTCGGTGGTATAGGTGGAGGAGACGATCGTTGCGGCGGTTTGGCCTCCTTTAAAAATTTAGGCGCCACAGAAGTTGGCGCGGAATCAACATAAATGTCTCGAGAAGAGACCAATGGCACTGGTCGCGTTGGCTCCTTAGCAATATTAACTGCGCAATGGCAGTTGGGACAGTTTATATTTTGACTGACAATCTGGCTATATGAAGTTTGAAATACCGGAGCTTGACTTGATACGTATTCCTTGCGTGCCTGGGCATATGAGATCTTCTTTTCAGATTGTATCTCCAGGACTTTCTTCTCTACCTTCCATTTTGGACAGGCCCGAGACCAGGCGGAATGCGGACCCTTGCAGTTGACGCAGTATTTAGGAGACTCGCATGGTGTTTCGTGAGCCTCCTGTCCACAATCCGCACAGGTTGGGTTACCACGGCATCGCAGCTTCGTATGCCCAAATTCCTGGCACTGAAAACAGCGCCGAGGGTTAGGGACATACGGCCGGACCCTGAGCACGTGGAAACCCGCTCGGACCTCCTTTGGAAGGGTTGGAGTCGCAAAGGTAAGGATATAAGTGTCAGTCTTTTTCTCACTGCCGTTCTTTTTCACTACTATGCGGTATACTTCAGTGACATTCTGAGGGGCTAGCTCCTCACAGATTTCCTCAATGCTCACGCAGTCGAGGTCATAGCGAGTGACCACTCCCTTGCAAACATTGAGGAACCTGTGGGGTTCCACCTTCACCAGTATACGAGACGTATTGCTCAACGGTATTTCTTTAAGAGCCAGTATGTTGCCTGATTGGATGTCGGATGTTGTCTGAATGAGAATGGTGCCGTCACGAAGTTTTCTTATAGACACACTTGCCTTGGCTGCACCATTTATTACTCTTTCGAGGATAAATGGGCTCACCCGTTTCATGTTCTCACCTTCGTCCACTCGAGACATTACCAGGAAGCGGGGCTGGGGCCTCACCACCTCCTGGATTTTTTCTAATTGAGGGCTAGACGGCCTTACCCGTTTCCGCCTCTTATCGATATTACGGCCCTGTGAGGGGCCGGGCAGTGAGTTGCCAGCAGGGTTTGGCAGTACGGTGCCAGCGGCGACAAAATTATCGGCCATGCCGTAATTGGGGACAACCTACACAGTACTCGGATCGTAGACCCAGGGTGATCCAAGTTGGTACTACCACATATGGCCCTGTTAACTGTCCCGACGAGAGGCTATATACGACGCTAGACATGACAACCTTCGCATATAGCATCGCCGAGACAGAGGTCGTCGCAGCAAGTGGGTGTAGGAAAGTGCCAATTTTACGTCCGGGCCCTCATGAACGCAACCGATCTTTTCCCAAAGTAGGGTACCCGGTTATTGTCATCCCTAAGGCCCTTCTACTAAGGTATTGCAACCGGCGCACTTTCATTTAGGAGCTCAAGGCAGTGGTATCCAATAATAAACAGAGAAGAGCCGGGTTAGTTGCCAAGGTCGTCAACGGAAAGGCCAAAGGCCTCTGTGCAGGATGAACGGTGGGGGAAAGGAAGAAAAAGGTAAGGATAGATAAAGCGAAGGGGGAAGAGTGAAAAAAGGGGGAAAGTGAAGGAAGAAGAAAATAATGTGAAAGGAAAGATATAGGATAGGTTTTTCCCACACGAGGTACGTCCTGCACAGAAGCCTCCCCTTTTAGTCGCCTCTTACGACAAGCAGGGGTTACTGCGGGACTATTCTAAACCCCGTCCCGCAGGGGGGGACTAAACTAAATAAAATATCGCTTCGGTAGATATTTTTAGTTTAATTTTCTTCACATGGTGAACTCAACAGTTGATGAATATCCCGGTATTGGACGAGAAACTTTTTAAATGAAGATAAAAAGTTGTCATTAAATTTTAGGATACACTTTATAGATATTCAAGAACTGTTAGGACTGTTGTATGTAGATATAGTCCAATTTTCATAGGTAAAGCCTTATCTGATTGTTAGAAAAATGACAAGGTCTACTTTAAAGTTTTCATACGAAAAGTCACGAGATATGAACCCGTCACTTTTGATAGATATTATCAACACCAATAAAATAACAATAACAATATAGTAAAATGTTATCAATGTTGGCTGCAAAAATAATTGTCTTTCATAAAAGTCCTTTTCTATTAAATTTGTACTTTACACAGGTTTGTGTTTTACATTATATATAAAAATGTGTTTTAGGGTTTTACTGATGATTAGTTTTTGAAAATTTGATTTTTTTTTAATTTAAAAGAGTATTTTATAACGATTATCAAAATAGTATGCTGTTTTTGCAGAGACGTAAATAGGCTATATATATATATATATATATATATAAGCACCACGCCTTATCACCAATTTGGCTTACACACCTATGTACTAATTACGCTAATGTGTTAGGGATTAGTAAGGTTAAATTTAGAGGAATTTTACCCTCATTTGAGTGGAGGGAGAGTGAAAAACCATTTAGAAAAAAACACCTTCATTACAACCAACTGGGATTGAACTACGATCTTACCATCTTCGGCAGTCTAGTCTATTGCGAGAGCAGTGCCTTAGACCAAGCAACCACTGAAGCGGGTAGGAAATCCTTAAAAGTAGTTAACTGATAACAGATTTATTAAATGATTGTCCCTAATTACAACAGATTGTAGGAGAAAAGTTTGTATGATTGTGCCATGACGTTTATTTCTTATGTTTCTTGCTGGATATTTTTTCAAATGGAGGTTTTCCCGAAATAGTCTTGTTTATATCTGACGCAAGTGTATTTGTGTCTTGACAGTAAGGCGTGTTAAAATGGCTGTCAACGTTTTGTTAGAGAGCTAGCAGGAATAATAAGAGAAAGAGATTGATATATGTTTACGTTGATAACTTGTATTTTCTCTGGAAAGGGTCACCCACAGATTAAAATAACTTGGGAGGGAAATTCCAATGGATAAGACAGGAATACATTAATTACGTCATAACTCCCATGTGGGATTTATTAAGTGAAAGATTGTTTAGTAAGTCGTTATTTTAAATAAACCTACGCGTTCTCCTTGTTATATCACCGTGCTGTACTACCTGTTCAGTTTTACAACATGTATAATAATTAGTTAATTACTCTAATGGGGTAGAAATGAAGAAGGAAACATTTTAGTGGTAGTTTACCCGCATTCGCGTGGAATAAGAGTGGTAAACCATTTAGAAAAAAAAAACACCCTCGGTAGACCCGACCGGGATTCGAGACCAGGCCTAAAAATGTTTGCTCACTCTTCTCTTCGATCAGCCTTTAGACTGCCGCGGTATTTACATACCCTTTATGACATACTGCTTAAATAATATCTGGCACCCGCTTCGGTGGCCGAAAGGTCTAAGACGCTACTCACGTCTTAGACTAGACAGCCAATAATGGGGAGATTGAGGTTCGAATCTCGGTCGGGTGTACTGAGAGTGGATTTTCCAAAATGATGTTCCACGCAAATGTGGGTACACTTCCTATAAATATAACCTTCCTAATCCCTAAAACCATTGGTGTAATTAGTTCATAGGTGTATAACCCGAACGCAGTGCTAGAAAAAAAAAGGTGTATTTGTTAAAATAAAAATATATAAAATATATGGACACATGTCTTATCTTAAATGTTATGATGAAATATTTCTAGCTATATTTTGATAACGAATTGATTTTAATTTTTATTTTAAGTAAAATCATTGAAAAGTTGATTTTTTTATATTTTAAAAACTACATTCCACCGAATCCAAATACGACACATTTGAATTTCTAAACCTCGAGTCCAATTTGAATTTTTCTAATACCAACGTTCGGAATTTGTAATCGGATAAGAACTTTGGTTGAATTCAGAATCTGATCCAAAATTTTGGAGCTAAGTACCGGATTAGTTTTCAGTGACTAAGATATCCTATGTGGTAGAGACACTATATTCCCTCGGTCATGATCATTATTTACTAAGCAGTGTAATCTATTACCTCCCCTCTCTAAAGAGAAGACTCAAATTCTTGGCATTCATTCTTAAAAATAGCGGCGCTAGCATCCGAACAGGCAGACGAGAGTGTAAAATAAAAACAAGAAAAAAAACCTTCCGCTCTAAACAAAATTAAACATGCGTGACTCTTGACAACATTAAGGATCATCAAGGCTCACAGGATGAGAGTGGGGGATCATGTCGCACGTATGGTAGATGGCCGGTATGTACTGTACACAATATTTTCGTTGGGAAACATGAAGATACAAGAAACCTTGGTAGGGTGAGACGTCGATGGGAGGATAATGTATGTTTTTAAACGAGGTCGTATGTCAGGCTAAGGATTGGATGGAGAGATGACTTTCTGGCGGCCACGAACTTTAGAGTTTCTCAAGGACAGAGAGTTAGTTAGGTGATGTGATTCGTAATTAGTCACCTTATATTGACCAAAATATTTAAGATACGTGAAATTATTTGGACATTTCTTAGTTCTTGAGATACTTAGTAATCCAGTGATGGTCAAACCTTCCAACTGAATGAAATATAGACTAAAAGACAGAGGGACGAAGAAATAGATAGAAGAAAATATAGAAAGAGAAATAGCTACTCAGAGGAATAGATGTACAGAGGACTAAATATACAGAGGAATAGGTGAACAGAGGACTAGGTGTACAGAGGAATAGATCGACACAGGAATAGATATTCAGAGGAATAGATGTACAGAGGACTAGATATACAGAGGAATAGATGAACAGAGGACTAGGTGTGCAGAGGAATAGATCGACAAAGGAATAGATATTCAGAGGAATAGATGTACAGAGGACTAGGTGTGCAGAGGAATAGATGGACAGAGACTATATATACGGAAGAATAAATTAACAGAGGACTAGGTTTGTAGAGGAATAGCTGGACATAGGAATATAAATATAGAAGACTAGATAGAGAGAGAAATAGATGGATAAATAATATTTTACAGAGGAATACCTAGACAAACAGACGGGAGATCTGATACACAGAAGAATAGACAGTGGAATAGATGGATAGACAAACAGAAATACAAACAAAGTACAGATATACAGACCAATATACTGACAGACAAATGAAGCATATTGTAAAATCCACTTTTTTGAATCCAGGAGCACATAAAACGTTAATACATTATCATGAGGTAGAAAATGTTCATGGTTACAAGTGAATACATCTCTCAAAACATCTGTAAGAAGAGAGAGGGGTAGAACTGACCTTGACATCTGCGGCGCACCGTATCTCGGCGAGGAACCTCGTCCTCGTGCCGACCTTGACGGCGAGGTCAGTGAGTCTGCGCACGAAGGTGGGCACCTCCTCCCCTCCTCCTCCCGCCTCGGCAACCAACAGCTTGACCGCTCGACGGGCCTCCCCCGCTGCGTTCTTCGCCACAAGGGTGTACACGCCTCCATCCTCCCTTGTCACGTGGTGCAGTGACAGGTGGACTGTGTTGTTGTTCTCGGACACTCTGTAGCGGTCCCCTAATAGCTCCTGCTCGCCACGGGTCCTGAAAACCAGACTCACACTTTTATACAGGAACTGGACTAGTGTCAACACTCGATCCACCCATTTTATTTGCAGCAATGGTGTAACTGTCGTGTTGTAAAGCTTGTGTTAAAGTCACTTTCATAATAATTCGCTGAAAAATATGCCCCTGTAAGCCGATATCTTTCGGGGGTTTGGTTCCATTAATCAACGTTTATTCTGCACATTGCATATATTGAGCGGGTCAGTTCAACAACTTTTGGTAATTGATCCATGTCAAAGAAAAAGTACCAATTTGATACACAAATTACAGATCATCCCAAATTTTAACAAATCCCCAACTATGATGTCATTCCCCAAGGTTGTATTTTTACGACGTTTATAATAATAAGAATAGGATTTTATTGTTTAATGGTTCATAAAAAGGTCAGTGGGCAGTTCAAACTCATGGAAAAGGACGCATGTTTGACATGATTTCTTCATAAGATCATTCGACAAACCTCTTACTTTAAAGCACTCATTTTATTTTACAGATTATGTCCTATATCATGAAATTTGGTCAATATTAATTTATATATTTATAACCATCTTAAAGGTGCTATACTTTCTATGGCTGTTTGACTTTAGCTAGCAACGTCATTCGGAATTGAAGGAAACCAAACCGACTTCAGTGGCCACGTGGTCTAATGCGCTACATTTGTAGTGTACTAGACTGCCGATGACGGGGAGATTGAGGTTTTAATCTCGGTCGGGTGTATTGAGGGTGGTTTTCAAAATTATTTTCCCCTCTCCTTCCCCGCTAATGTGAGCACACTTCCTTAAATATAAACCTTCCTAATCTCAAGACCATTAGCGTAATTATTACATAAGTGTATAACTCGAACGGGTAGTAAGACGTGGTGCTAAAAGAAGAAGAAATAAATCATAAAAAAGTAAATGGTACTGTGCACCACATATACTTTCTTGATCCTTGGCCTTGAAATGGATATATTCATACGAAACTCAAAATATATAATGTGGAATGAAATAATATATTTTGTTGCAGCAACATTCGACCAAAGAGCATTAATAAAATAATATACACTGTTATACAAACATTGTCCACACAGTCCTCCAAAGAGCATTACAATAAATTTACCAGAGCTTAATTTAAAAATTATATATTCCTCGATATCTAAAAACAAAAGAAAAAAAATGTTGGTTGTATGGAAATATAACTGTAATACAACAAACAAATTTTGAAAAAATAATTTTTTCCTCTCTTTTTGCCCTTAAGTAAACTACCCTATCCTTAATTTTAAAGTTGAATAGTTAGTTCCAAAAAACCTTCTGAGGAACATTATGAAAACCCTATACCAAATTTTTGCACGATCTATAAAATTGTTTCGGTTCTAGTCCCAGTAAAAGAGAAACGGACAGCATTTAAAAAAATATACATTTTCGGTTTCAAGAAGTCATGAAAGGTCGACATACAACCAAATCTAAAAGTTCTTTGAAGATCACAATACTTTCTCTAGTTGAGGGTCGTTACACTAGCCCCATGGCTTCTTTGGTACTGACTGACAGCTGACTTCTGACAGCCAACATTTAGGTATATAACTAAATTTTGATTGTCAGAAGTGACAGCTGCTAAACACATGTTTTTGCAGATCATATGGTTTGGCGTAGGGATACATAATTCGGTCTGGTAACTTTTCAAAGCCATCAGCTGTGAGCTGTCAGTCAGCACCAAAGAAGCCATGGGGCTACTGTAGAGAGTAAAAATCAAAGTAGCATTGTTCGCCATGAGACAGAGTCGATGCTAGAAGAAATACAAGTGTGTAATGCAGGGCAGCGTAGCAAAGTATTCGCAGGGGAGGAGTCTTGAGATAATATAAAATAAATTATAGTTGATTTGTATATATACGTATATTAATTTTTCAACCATAGCACATACATATTTTTAAAGGATTAATGTAAGATTATAAAACTCTATAAAAGTATATAATTTATTTGATTTCTGTGATTTACTCATTAAAGAAGAAATAAATGTTGTAATTATCTATCAATGCCTCTCTGACTACTACGTCACACTCAATAAAAACCAGGTCTCCCTGACCACTACATCATCCAATAAGGACCAGAGAGTCTCCTTGACGACTACGTCACATCCAAAAGGGACCAAGGGACCAGAGAGTCTCCCTGACCACTACATCACACCCCAAAGGGACCAGAAAGTCTCCCTGACCACCAAGTCACACCCAACACGGACCAGACCAATGTAAAGAGAATAGATAGGTAGCACCATTTGGAAGAATTTGTTGATGTCATTGTTTACGTCAGCCACGATACTACGTCACCCAGTACACAGCAGTATGTCGTGAGGTTCATATGTTTCGGGCGGCCCTTTCATTATGATCATCTTTATGATTATTTATTTATTTGTGTTTGCCTGATAGTGTTTTTCTTTTGTGTACAGTTAGTTACTTTATTATGTTTACCACTCAAGTATCCGTTTTAATATGCTAATATAAAATACAGCAGGGATGTTCTAGATAATGATTCAATATTTTATAATAGTTTTTATTTTATATAATATCATATATAGGACACAAGTCATTGCTGAACAATCAGACTTTTATGCTTTTTGCCCATTTATTTGCGTACGTTCTTCAACTTTAATTACATGTGTTTATAAAGAGACATATAAAATGCCTGGCTTTGCTGTTGCACTCTGTATAAATAATCAACGAAACTATAAGGGTAATAAATAATATATCTTTTTTACTCCTTTCTTAAGGAAACAGATATTTTTCGTACTTGGGAGCTCAAAAGTAAAAGGAGAGACACAATTAATACAAATTTTGCTCGATTATGTGCCATTCATTTTGCCGATAGTGACTTTGATATGTGTGGTGCTAAATTGAAGGTTAACTAAAATGCCAAGAACTTAAAACAAATTGAATGTTGCCAATGTTATTATTATTATTAGCACCGCATCTTACTACCCATTCGGTTTATACGCACTTACGCTAATGTGTAATGGTAGGGTGATTGTGAGATGAAATGGAATCCGAACCACGGTGGAGGCCTGGCATTCCCCACATTCACAAGTTGTGATTAATACACGTATTGTCAGAGGTGAAGGAAGGGTTTGGTAATCAGATAAATCTGTGCCGGGACCCATTGCCAATGTTAATACAAAAGTTCTAACACGTAAGTAATTTTGAACATATTTTAATAGTGTTTTAAGTGTAATTTATTCAGTTTTTCTCATTTATTGGTGTGGATTTTAAATATGTGTTAATATGTTTAATATTCTCTCTCAAACTTGATATTAAAATTTCTAACAATAATTATTTAGAAAGGATTTAAGTTGTCTTCCATAAAGCTTTGTGAATGTTAAGCCATGTTCTCAAGTGTCATTTTCAGTGATACACTGAAAATTAATACAAAATGAACGTCAGAACACTCATTTCATTAGACTGAATTATTATTTCACACTTTCATTAAAAGTTAAAAGAATTGTTAATTATTATCATTATTGAAAAATGAAAACAAAATGAACCGCGTGAACACGTACAAGAATTAATGAATTCGTTTTTATTTGAATGTAAAGATGTATTTAGATATTTATAAGTTTTCTCAAAAATTGTATTTAAATGGCAAGACGAACAAACCGACCCATTTTTGGACTGTTACAGAAATCTGAATGCCTGTAGAATATAAGTAGTGATTTGTATCAAATAAAACAGCAAGTGGCACCATTTTAGTAAATTAAACAATAGTTGATTATTCTCAACATAAACATTATGATAAATGACACATGTGAACAAGTACCTTTAATTTTTATTTTCATTAAAAATGAATCCCTTGATATTATTTATTGAAAAAGACAGGTGAGAGCATGGCTTTAAGCGCTGGCTAGTGTACTGAGTGACGTCACACACTCGGCTAATTACACGTATTTCTCCAACTGGCGCTACCTTCTGTTCTCTTTACTTTGGACCAGACAATCTCTTCTTGGCCAGGGGCCATGTTGGCAGTCCTCTGCTCTCGTGCGATCTACAATGAAGTGCTATTGTCACCGAGACAAAAACTGTACCATGAGGTACCTAGTGACGACAACACTAGTGGATCAGTGGCAAGGGGAGGTGGATGATAGAGGTACCTGGTGCTGTCAATACTGTGGATCAGTGGCAAGAAAAGGTGGATGATAGAAGTACCTGGTGCTGACAACACTGGTGGATCAGTGCAAGAAAAGGTGGATGATAGAAGTACCTGGTGCTGACAACACTAGTGGATCAGTGGCAAGGGGAGGTGGATGATAGAGGTACCTGGTGCTGACAACACTGGTGGTTCAGTGGCAAGAAAAGGTGGATGATAGAGGTACCTGGTGCTGACATCACTGGTGGTTCAGTGGCAAGTGGAGGTGGATGATAGAGGTACCTGGTGCTGACAACACTGGTGAATCAGTGGCAAGAAAAGGTGGATGATAGAGGTACCTGGTGCTGACAACACTAGTGGATCAGTGGCAAGGGGAGGTGGATGATAGAGGTACCTGGTGCTGACAACACTGGTGAATCAGTGGCAAGAAAAGGTGGATGATAGAGGTACCTGGTGCTGACAACACTGGTGAATCAGTGGCAAGAAAAGGTGGATGATAGAGGTACCTGGTGCTGACAACACTAGTGGATCAGTGGCAAGGGAGGTGGATGATAGAGGTACCTGGTGCTGACAACACTAGTGGTTCAGTGGCAAGGGGAGGTGGATGATAGAGGTACCTGGTGCTGACAACACTGGTGGTTCAGTGGCAAGAAAAGGTGGATGATAGAGGTACCTGGTGCTGACAACACTGGTGGTTCAGTGGCAAGAAAAGGTGGATGATAGAGGTACCTGGTGCTGACCTCACTGGTGGATCAGTTGCAAGAAAAGGTGGATGATAGAGGTACCTGGTGCTGACAACACTGGTGAATCAGTGGCAAGAAAAGGTGGATGATAGAGGTACCTGGTGCTGACAACACTAGTGGATCAGTGGCAAGGGGAGGTGGATGATAGAGGTACCTGGTGCTGACAACACTAGTGGATCAGTGGCAAGGGGAGGTGGATGATAGAGGTACCTGGTGCTGACAACACTAGTGGATCAGTGGCAAGGGAGGTGGATGATAGAGGTACCTGGTGCTGACCTCACTGGTGGTTCAGTGGCAAGAAAAGGTGGATGATAGAGGTACCTGGTGCTGACAACACTAGTGGATCAGTGGCAAGGGGAGGTGGATGATAGAGGTACCTGGTGCTGACAACACTGGTGGTTCAGTGGCAAGAAAAGGTGGATGATAGAGGTACCTGGTGCTGACAACACTGGTGGTTCAGTGGCAAGAAAAGGTGGATGATAGAGGTACCTGGTGCTGACAACACTAGTGGATCAGTGGCAAGGGGAGGTGGATGATAGAGGTACCTGGTGCTGACAACACTAGTGGATCAGTGGCAAGGGGAGGTGGATGATAGAGGTACCTGGTGCTGACAACACTAGTGGATCAGTTGCAAGAAAAGGTGGATGATAGAGGTACCTGGTGCTGACCTCACTGGTGGTTCAGTGGCAAGAAAAGGTGGATGATAGAGGTACCTGGTGCTGACAACACTGGTGGTTCAGTGGCAAGAAAAGGTGGATGATAGAGGTACCTGGTGCTGACAACACTGGTGAATCAGTGGCAAGAAAAGGTGGATGATAGAGGTACCTGGTGCTGACCTCACTGGTGGATCAGTTGCAAGAAAAGGTGGATGATAGAGGTACCTGGTGCTGACAACACTGGTGGTTCAGTGGCAAGAAAAGGTGGATGATAGAGGTACCTGGTGCTGACAACACTGGTGAATCAGTGGCAAGAAAAGGTGGATGATAGAGGTACCTGGTGCTGACAACACTGGTGGATCAGTTGCAAGAAAAGGTGGATGATAGAGGTACCTGGTGCTGACAACACTGGTGGTTCAGTGGCAAGAAAAGGTGGATGATAGAGGTACCTGGTGCTGACAACATATTTTCTAAACCATAACAAAACATTCTATATAAATTTTGAAAAAATTAACCAAAACCACTTTTGAAAAATTTCCAGTTTTAATTAATCAGTGGTATAAGCAAACCTCAAATAATTAAAAACAATATTTCTTAATTTTTTTTATCATTTAAAACACTATTCAGACACAAAATGTGTACAAAAAAAAATTGTTAAATATATTTTTAAATATTTCATATTCTCAAAAATTAATCATTAATAAACTGGATCTAGAATAAAGCTCATGATTTTTTCCCTCAAGATATGGTCTTATAACTTATAAATATAAAGTTTGGAAAAAAAATCCATGAAACCGTTTCGTTGTACCCGGGTAAACAGACATAATTGTAATTCTCACTTTTTTGAGTTCGGGGGCATATAAAAAACATCCAGAAGCATTATTATCTCAAGGAATTAAATTTTCACGATCACAATGTGTTCTCAACCTGTGAAGACAAACATATTGTATAATTAATTGTTTCAAACCACGGCTTTATAAGCACTTTAAAAATACATTCTAAAGATTAGACCTAATTTTTTCTTATTTGTAGGATCGGTATAGTCTCATTCATTCTTTAACAGACGAAGTATAGCAAATAAAATAAAACCAAACCACTTATGTTTATTTTCAGGACGTCAACCGACGACATGTCCAGTTAAAATGGCGGACAGCCAACAATGGATGGCAGCTAGTGGCGGCCGTCTGATGACGTCAGGAGGAGTGTTGACCAAACATTTCCTAACACACAGTGACCGAGAGTATTTGTAATATATATATATATATATATATATATATATATATATATATATATATATATAATTTAAAGCGTGATCTTTTCTTCAACACTTATAATAAATATTTTGAAAAATATTCTATGAAAAGAAATGTTTAAGATTCCTTAGTTAAAAAGTTTACATCCGGAACCCCGTTGCTATTCTAACCAAAGTATTTCAGAGGGGATTGGTCATCACCTGAAGAACAAAACAAATATATTGGTAATTAATTAGAATACCACCCACTTCAGTGGCTGAATTGTCTAAAGAGACACTCTAGTTTTATACTGACCGGCTGATTACGGAGAGATCGAAGTTTCAATCCCGATCGGGTATATTGAGGGTGGTTTTTCCTTAAATGATTTCACACTCTCCTTCCACGCAAATATCGGCAGATTACCCCTTTAAAATGATTCCTTTCTCATCCCTGCCCCAACAGAGGCCTTATCATATATGCGTACAACCTGAACAGGTACTAGGAAGTGGTGATATAAATAAATTAGACGACTCTATTTATTTATAAAGGGTCCTTGACATGGATTAGAACCTAAACCACTTGACTTTAACGTGCTAATGCTATCCCTACTGGGATATCCGTAGATGTCGTCAAGTCCGAGACTCGTTCCTTGAGGTTACACATCTCCCAAGGCTCCGGGTAGCTCAGCTGGTCGAGCAGTGGCACAGAGTCAATCCATTAGAGGATGAAAAGTTGGCAACCCCCACGCCCCCCTCCTGCCCCACGACGATATTTCTACGTGCTAAGAGGCGACCTGGTGGTCTAGGGGTAAGGTGTCAGACTTCTGTGCTGGCGGCCGGGTTCAATCCTCGGTCCCGGCACAGATTTATCTGAATACCAAACCCTTCCTTCACCTCTGACAAGACAT
>JBCFYV010003508.1:20567930-20596413 GCA_039000515.1 Timema cristinae | reverse complement strand
ATATATATATATAATTTAAAGCGTGATCTTTTCTTCAACACTTATAATAAATATTTTGAAAAATATTCTATGAAAAGAAATGTTTAAGATTCCTTAGTTAAAAAGTTTACATCCGGAACCCCGTTGCTATTCTAACCAAAGTATTTCAGAGGGGATTGGTCATCACCTGAAGAACAAAACAAATATATTGGTAATTAATTAGAATACCACCCACTTCAGTGGCTGAATTGTCTAAAGAGACACTCTAGTTTTATACTGACCGGCTGATTACGGAGAGATCGAATTTTTAATCCCGATCGGGTATATTGAGGGTGGTTTTTCCTTAAATGATTTCACACTCTCCTTCCACGCGAATATCGGCATATTACCTCTAAAATGATTCCTTTCTCATCCCTGCCCCAACAGAGGCCTTATCATATATGCGTACAACCTGAACAGGTACTAGGAAGTGGTGATATAAATAAATTAGACGACTCTATTTATTTATAAAGGGTCCTTGACATGGATTAGAACCTAAACCACTTGACTTTAACGTGCTAATGCTATCCCTACTGGGATATCCGTAGATGTCGTTAAGTCCGAGACTCATTCCTTGAGGTTACACATCTCCCAAGGCTCCGGGTAGCTCAGCTGGTAGAGCAGTGGCGCAGAGTCAATCCATTAGAGGATGAAATGTTGGCAACCCCCACGCCTCCCTCCTGCCCCACGACGATATTTCTACGTGCTAAGAGGCGACCTGGTGGTCTAGGGGTAAGGTGTCAGACTTCTGTGCTGGCGGCCGGGGTTCAATCCTCGGTCCCGGCACAGATTTATCTGATTTCCAAACCCTTCCTACACCTCTGACAAGACATCTTGTGAATGTGTGGAATGCCAGGTCGCCACCGTGGTTCGGATTCCACGTTAAACTGTAGGTCCTTCATTTCATCTCACAATCACCCTACCATTACACATTAGCGTAAGTGCGTATAACCCGAACGGGTAGTAAGACGCGGTGCTAATAATAATAATAATAATAATAATAATAATAATCTACGTGCTAAGGCGTCATTCACTCCCGCAGTGGACCGGATTGATGGTGATACGAAGGTTAGGGTTTCGAATACAGGCCACGTGCTATGGGGCTGTTTTTTTTTTTTGCCTAAGTGGTGTTTTACTATTCTTCATTCATGGTGAATACTGCTACACTTCCTATGGATTCAACCTTCCTCCATATCCTGTTCGTGTATGTGATATAGGTTATTATTATTATTATTATTATTATTATTATTATTATTATTTAGCACCGTGTCTTTCTACCCGTTTGGGTTATACGCTTAAATACTAATTACGCTAATGGGTTAGGAATTTGGAGGGTTGAATTAAGATGAAGTGAGCCCGCATTTGTATGGAAGGAGATAGAAAAACAATTTCTGAACCTCCACCAGTTCACCCGACCGAGATCCGAACCTCGATCTCCCCGTCCTCGGCAGTCTAACTCAACACTAAGCCAGCACGTTAGCTAACTACGCCACCGAGGCGGGTTATAATATAGCTCATGTGGGTAGTAATACGTAAGCCAATGGGAAACTAACGGTATTTAATTAAGAACTATATATATATTTTTTTACGACAGCGTTCAAAAAATAATTTTGTGACAATTTAAAACTATTTTAGTATTATTTAAAAATGTATGGTTTTTGTATCAATGTTATATCTCTAAAACCCTCCGAAGAGAACTTTAATACATTGATATGAGAATTCTTGTCTTAACGTAACCATTGCTTCACATGTAGGAAACGTCCTTAAGCGATAAATTGCCGCCTAGACGTTCAGCTCTAACGCAATATTTAATTCTACAATGCCTTATTTTAAAATACTGCCCAACCAAAATAAAATCTAAGGATTCCAACAGGGCTTTTTTTCCTTAACAACCCCATAGTTTGAGTTTTATTTATATAAATGAATATGTGAAAATGTGACAGTTAATCATTTTCAACTACTTTTTAAGCATATTTGAAAAGCTGTGAGACTAGGCTTGATGAAAAAAAACCCTCTAGATTTGGCCTTCTTCTAACAAATACAGTAACTTTTTACTATGAATAAAACAGAAGATGTTAAGATATTTGATAACTAGCAGTGAGCTTTCCTTTTTACCTTGAAATAAGAAGTGTCGTAGTTTTCATTCCCCTCATTATTGACATGACAAAGGGTGGTAGTAGGTAAAGGGAAAAGGGGAGTATGCGCTTAGACGGAATAGAAAAATAGTTCCAAAAAAGACACAGACCATTGTATTTTTAGATGTGTGGCCTGACAGTCATAAATTCTCGCTGACCTAGGCGACCGCCTTAAGTTGGGATGGAAGGGTAACTTTAGTTTTCAAAGCGAACAATTTAACTAGCCAAAATAAATCAAATATTACTCCAGTATAAACATAAAGTTTTTTTTCTACACATGATAATATCAATAATATCAACAGTTGTTTAATTTGTGTCATGAGCTTAGCGGCATTTGATGAGGAACTCTTTAAATGAAGAGAAAATGTTTTCATCAAATTCTAGGACAACCTTGACAGATATTCAACAACTGTTGATATCACCATGTGAAGAAAATTACTATGTTTTTACTGGAGAAATTCTTGATTTCTTTGGAAAAAAAAAGTTTTATTTGCTATAAAAACTGTATTAATATTGGCCTTGACTCACATTCTCTAGCATCCCACCTTAAGGTAGACATGATTTTAAAAAAAAGTTTCCTGGTGGTTTATTAGGGCCAGTAAATTGTAAACGTTTACGAGTGACGCATCCAATTAATCCTATCTATCCCAGCACTAGACATAAATACTGACTTTGTGGTTTACCGCAGGACTAGCACATTTACAACAGACAGACGCTGAGATGTGCCAATATTTCACTCAACTGTTCACTTCACCGGACAGAACGGGCTATTTTTACACCGATATCGGAGGAAGAGGAGTAAGAACTTCATTAAGTTGTAGCCTATCTCTTGAACTTAAGATATAAACTATAAACTATCATAAATATGTCTTAAATATCTTCCGTTTCAAACAAGAGTAGATTTATTTTTGATATTAATAACGAGATTTACAATCGCTTCGGTGATCGAATCACGATCGAACGGTTGATCTCGTGGCAAATTTCAGTAGATCACGTAAGAAAATTACATCGTAATTTAAAGTTGAACTTTAAGTCTTCTAAACTCACAAATATATATTATATACTTTCAAATAGTATTTGAGTGTGATCAAAATACGCTCGATCGATCATAATGCTATAAGAAAATTAAATACACTAAACTCTGGTGATAATGAACCTCTACGGACTCTGATATTTTGTTCGCTATGTCCGTAGTTCACTAAAACAGATTTTTTTTTAAAAAAATCTGAAATTAGAGGGTTAGTGACAAACAAAGTAAGAGTTCAAATACAATCGATCTTTATTGAAATCTATTAATTAATCTTTTAAAAAAATCGGTTTTATGCTGCTGTTTTTTGTATACGGTTTTAGTCTATATTTTTTCCAGATCATGCTCTAAAACTTGATTCCACACGATCCGTGCATTCAAAAAACTAAACTGAGTAGAAAAAACTAATTTTTTGAGTTTCATATACCCTTTCAAAGAAAGGTATTAGTGAAAACAATTACTAAATGGCCACAGACTGTAATTCACTGTCCTGTAACTCCTGTCGTATTAATACAACTAAGAAGACTATCTTCCTTTGCTTACCGCAGATAAAGGTATTAGTGAAAACAATTACTAAATGGCCACAGACTGTAATTCACTGTCCTGTAACTCCTGTCGTATTAATACAATTCAGAAGACTATCTTCCTTTACTTGCCGCAGATAAAGGTATTAGTGAAAACAATTACTAAATGGCCAAAGACTGTAATTCACTGTCCTGTAACTCCTGTCGTATTAATACAACTCAGAAGACTATCTTCCTATACTTGCCGCAGATAAAGGTATTAGTGAAAACAATTACTAAATGGCCACAGACTGTAATTCACTGTCCTGTAACTCCTGTCGTATTAATACAACTCAGAAGACCATCTTCCTTTACTTGCCGCAGATAAAGGTATTAGTGAAAACAATTACTAAATGGCCACAGACTGTAATTCACTGTCCTGTAACTCCTGTCTTATTAATACAACTCAGAAGACTATCTTCCTTTGCTTACCGCAGATAAAGGTATTAGTGAAAACAATTACTAAATGGCCACAGACTGTAATTCACTGTCCTGTAACTCCTGTCGTATTAATACAACTCAGAAGACTATCTTCTTTGCTTACCGCAGATAAAGGTATTAGTGAAAACAATTACTAAATGGCCACAGACTGTAATTCACTGTCCTGTAACTCCTGTCGTATTAATACAACTAAGAAGACTATCTTCCTTTGCTTACCGCAGATAAAGGTATTAGTGAAAACAATTACTAAATGGCCACAGACTGTAATTCACTGTCATGTAACTCCTGTCGTATTAATACAACTCAGAAGACTATCTTCCTTTACTTGCCGCAGATAAAGGTATTAGTGAAAACAATTACTAAATGGCCACAGACTGTAATTCACTGTCCTGTAACTCCTGTCGTATTAATACAACTCAGAAGACTATCTTCCTTTACTTGCCGCAGATAAAGGTATTAGTGAAAACAATTACTAAATGGCCACAGACTGTAATTCACTGTCCTGTAACTCCTGTCGTATTAATACAACTCAGAAGACCATCTTCTTTAATTTCGCAGATAAAGGTATTAGTGAAAACAATTACTAAATGGCCACAGACTGTAATTCACTGTCCTGTAACTCCTGTCTTATTAATACAACTCAGAAGACTATCTTCCTTTGCTTACCGCAGATAAAGGTATTAGTGAAAACAATTACTAAATGGCCACAGACTGTAATTCACTGTCCTGTAACTCCTGTCGTATTAATACAACTCAGAAGACTATCTTCCTTTGCTTACCGCAGATAAAGGTATTAGTGAAAACAATTACTAAATGGCCACAGACTGTAATTCACTGTCCTGTAACTCCTGTCTTATTAATACAACTCAGAAGACTATCTTCCTTTGCTTACCGCAGATAAAGGTATTAGTGAAAACAATTACTAAATGGCCACAGACTGTAATCCACTGTCCTGTAACTACCCGACCGGGATTTAAACCTGATCTCTCCGTCATCAGCAGGCAAGACGAGAAAGATGCCTTAGATCATCAAGTCACTGAAAAGGGTAGTGGAATAGTAATATAGATATAAAATTACTGCTAGTTTTAACATTCTTAAATTTGAAATACTTTACTATGCTAACAATATGAATGACGTAAAAGCCAGATCAATAATATTATAATTATGTCACTTCTTCTTTATCAAATGGTATTTGGTGAAGGGAAATATTTTATTCCTAAACTGGAAGCTTTGACTTGCTATAGGAATATCAAAAAGAAAATTAAAATAATGCAGTTGGTACAATTATACATCTGATAATTTCAGGCTAACAACAATGTCGTCTGCTACGAAGTAAAAATGTGTATAGTTTGTATATCGTCAATTCTCGTCGACAAAATTGACATTATTTGCAGATAAAATGCCAACTAATCAATGTCATGAAAATATAAAATTTCATTTTATTTCGCGTATCATATAATAAACTATTAAATTATAAAATAGAACTTTAAAAACGTATGTTGATAATAAAATTAACATGCTAAGTAAAAGTTCATAAAAACACGTCTCACGCGATATTTCGGTGTCCTTAGCTATGCCTTGTGTAAAATGACGGAACGGTTAAGGAAAAGAAAAAATTGTTGTAAAATAAACCAGTCGCAATAAAGGTTGTTCGTCAAAGGATTCTATTCCAGCTCGGCTCGGACAGATGGGACCAGGGGCGGGCGATGGGATGTGAGGGGGGGATGGGGGACTGTGCCCCAGATATCTCTCGAGTCAGAAACAGTAGGATATAAGTGATGGCTTCTTTGTTTATAATCTTCGTCTAGAATATTAACACACACACCCTCTCCCGAGGATACCCGGATGTGATCGGATACGAAAGTGGGCGGGGAAGAGGAATAGAGGTCGTGGGATGAGTAGACTATTATTCTAAAGCCATATATTTGCTCATCTAAAGAGGCACAAAAGCCTGCAAGTATTAATTGACCGAGTGGATCTAAGGTACTGTTTTAACTAGATTGTTTATTGTTTTGTCTGTCTATCTGTCTGCTGGTACCACGATTAATGCCAAATGCGTGGACAATTATTAAAAAAAAAAATTGGGCAGGGACATTTTAGAACGTCAAACTACATCAAGTTTTATTATTTCTTTTTGATATTTTACAGACTGGCATATTAAGCAACATAAACAACTGCTATTTATTCTCTATGAATATAATGCTCTATTGAATAAATTATTCATTTGTTTTATGTACAATTTGTTCTCAAAGGGAAAATATTAACTTCAAATACAAGGAAAAATCACGTGAAATATTTCAACTTGAAATCCAAAGTGAAATTTTAAAAATGTAGTAACGATAATAACATCGAGGGACTGAGGTCTACTGGTCCCAGAACTACTAGTAAGACTGTAGTAACGATAATAACATGGAGTGAGGTCTACTGTTCACAGAACTATTAGTAAGACTGTAGTAACGATAATAACAGGGAAGGAGCGAGGTCTACTGTTACCAGACATACTAGTAAGATTGTAGTAACGATAATAACAGGGAGGGAGTGAGGTCTACTGCTCACAGAACTACTAGTAAGACTGTAGTAACGATAATAACAGGGAGGGAGTGAGGTCTACTGTTCACAGAACTACTAGTAAGACAGCAGTAACGATAATAACATGGAGGGAGCGAGGTTACTGTTCACAGAACTAACTAGTAAGACTGCAGTAACGATAATAACAGGGAGGGAGTGAGGTCTACTGCTCACAGAACTACTAGTAAGACTATAGTAACGATAATAACATGGAGGGAGCGAGGTCTACTGTTAACAGAACTACTAGTAAGACTGCAGTAACGATAATAACAGGGAGGGAGTGAGGTCTATGTCACGAATATATAAGGATTGTTACGTATAAATGGAGGAGTCTATCTGCTCGACAGAATACTAGTGACGTGGACGATAAATGGAGGGGATACGTGCCCAGATACTCTAGTAGAACGTAGTAGATAATAAGTGATGGCTTCTATGTTTAAGAATACTATCGTCTAGAAATAACATGAGCAGTCACCTCTCCCAGAATACCCGATGTAGATCGATACGAAAATGGGCGGGAAGACGAACTAGTCGTAGATGGTAGTACATTATTAAAGCATATATTATGTTCATCTAAGAACAAAAGCTGTCAAAGATAATTAATTGACCGAGGGAGCTAAGGTACTGTTTAACTAGATATAGTATATTGTTTTGTACGTATAATCTGTTGTGGTACTACTGTAATCCAAATGCGTGACTGTATTAAAAAAAAAATTGGGCTATGGACATTTTAGAACGATAAAACATACGGTCAAGTTTATATTATATTATTTATTGAGATTTGTACAGAACTGGCTATAGAAGTAACAATAAAACATGGCATTTATCTCACAGAATATTAATGTATGTAAATAATTATTCATTGATGTTAGTACAACTGTTCCCCAAGGAAATATAATATGTATCAAAAAATAAAGGAGAGCATCTACTGTTACAATATATTAACTTTGATAATACAAAGTGAATTTTAAAATATGTAGTAGTAACGATAATAACAGGGAGGGACTGAGGTCTACTGCTCCAGAACTACTAGTAAGACTGTAGTAACGATAATAACATGGGAGCGAGGTCTACTGTTAACAGAACTACTAGTAAGACATGTCGTAACGATAATAACAGGAGGGAGTGAGGTCTACTGTTCAAGAACTACTAGTAAGACTGTAGTAACAATAATAACATGGAAGTGAGGTCTGCTGTCACAGAACTACTAGTAGAATGTATAACTATAATAACATAGGAGTGAGGTCTACTGTCACAGAACTACTAGTAAGATTTGTAGATAACGATAATAACATGGAGGAGTGAGTCTACTGGTCACAGAACTACTAGTAAGATGTAGTAACGATAATAACATGGAGGAGTGGTCTACTGTCACAGAACTACTAGTAAGATGTATAACAATAATAACATGGAGGGAGTGAGGTCTACTGTTCACAGAAACTACTATAAGACTGTAGTAACGATAATAACATGGAGGAGGATCTACTTTTACAGAACTACTAGTAAGACTGTAGTAACGATAATAACATGAGAGAGGAGGTCTACTGCTCACAGAACTACTAGTAAGACTGTAGTAACGATAATAACAGGGAGAAGTGAGGTCTACTGTTCACAGAACTAATAAGACTGTAGTAACGATAATAACATGGAGGGAGCGAGGTCTACTGTTCACAGAACTACTAGTAAGACTGTAGTAACGATAATAACATGGAGTGAGGTCTACTGTCCAGAACTACTAGTAAGACTGTAGTAACGATAATAACATGGAGTGAGGTCTACTGTTCACAGAACTACTAGTAAGACTGTAGTAACGATAATAACATGGGAGTGAGGTCTACTGTTCACAGAACTACTAGTAAGACTGTAGTAACGATAATAACATGGAGGAGTGAGGTCTACTTTCACAGAACTACTAGTAAGACTGTATAACGATAATATCATGGAGGATGGGTCTACTGTTTCACAGAACTACTAATAAGACTGTAGTAACGATAATAACATGGAGCTGAGGTCTACTGTCACAGAACTACTAGTAAGATTGTATAACAATAATAACAAGGGAGTGAGGTCTACGTTCACAGAACTATTAGTAAGACTGAAGTAACGATAATAACATGGAAGGGAGTGAGGTCTACTGTTCACAGAACTACTAGTAAGACTGTAGTAACGATAATAACATGGAGTGAGGTCTACTGTCCCAGAACTATAGTAAGTCTGTAGTAACGATAATAACAGGGAGGGAGGAGGTCTACTATTACCAGAACATATAGTAAGACTGTAGTAACGATAATAACATGGAGGAGTGAGGTCTACTGCCTTCACAGAAATACTAGTAAGACTGTAGTAAGATAATAACATGGAAAGGAGTTAGGTCTACTGTTAACAGAACTACTAGTAAGACTGCAGTAACGATAATAACAGGAGAGAGTGAGGTCTACTGGTCCCAGAACTACTAGTAAGACTGTAGTAACGATAATAACATGGAGGAGTGGTCTACTGTCTCACAGAACTACTAGTAAGACTGTAGTAACGATAATAACAGAGGGAGTGAGGTCTACTGTTCACAGAACTACTAGTAAGACTGTAGTAACGATAATAACATGGAGGGAGCGAGGTCTACTGTTCACAGAACTACTAGTAAGACTGTAGTAACGATAATAACATGGAGGGAGCAAGGTCACTGTTACAGAATATTAAAAACTTTATCGTATGACAGAAAGTTATTTAAAATAGAATAGACCATAACGATAAAACCGCTGGATGGGAGTGGGTCTACGCGCCTAATCTGTAAGACTGTCTGCTGAGACAGGGAGATCGAGGTTCGAAATCTCTGTCGTAGTGTAAACTGGGGGGTCTATTCCTCAATGAATTTTAAGACTCTCCTCAACGCAAATGCGGGTTCACTTCCTGACTAAGTCAACTGTTACAATATAACTTTAAAGGAGGTCAATTAGTACTTATAAGCGTATAACACTGAACGGGCAAGTAAGACGGATTACTTATTTTTAAATTTTAAATAGAATAAACATACCGTAAATGTTCTTAACGCGTATTAGTGCCCATTAATCATGGAAATGAAATATGGATTAGTAAGGTAGAATATCATTGTAAATTTACCTTCATTTGCGTTTAGGGAAAACAATTTAGGAAAAAATCTTGAGTACACCTAACTTAGATCCAAACACTGATCCTCACTTATCCGGCCAATCCAAACCAACATGAGAGTGACTTGTTAGATCACTTGACTACCAATGCAGGTAACATGATTACCACACGAGGTAATGTTTAATAAACGTATTAACAGTACACGTACTTATTTTCTGTGGGTTATTCTAATCAGTTGTGTGGCGTGCATTGTATCTGGAGTAATGCCGGGATCACGATCAACTTAACGTTAACTTAACGTAACTTAACGTAAAGGACCTCCTCGTGTGTTTAAATGGAAGCGATCACGATGCAATTAACTTAAAGTTGACTTGCAGGTAACTTAACGTAAGAGATGTCTTGGGAGGTATTTTACTTTACTTTACGTTACTTGAAGGGTATCACGTTATCTAGCCAGCCAACCACTATGTGAGTGACGTCAACAGGGCTATTTAGTAATGCATTTGTTGGTTTTATGACCAATATTTACTCTTTAGCGTAAGTTCTAGTGATCGGACATTGAAACAAAATAATTAAACTAAAATAGGGAACTAAATTTATCAAAATTTTAATAATAGATATTAATTATATCGATTGTAAACTGTAAACATTCACAGATCATCACTTTACAAATAGTACAAAACCACAGATCATACTCGAGAATGCATATGTTTGGCTCGAGTTGTTATGTTAAGTTAAGTGAATCGTGATCACACTTAAGTTAAGTTAACTTTAAGTGAACGTTACGTAAATTACGTAACGTTACGTTAAGTTAACGTTAAGTTGATCGTGATCCCGGCATTAGTAGGGCTTCTTTAACCGTAACCTTGAGTGGTTCTTACCCACTTTGTCCCCATTTGACCAATCGTAAATAAGTTCTTCCCTGTAAATATCGAATGGGGGGATGTATTTACTTTGTTATGTGGCTAATAAATGTTCTACCAATAAACGAGAACATATAGCAGGTACAGCTTAAACTTCTAGTCCCATTTTCATGCGAATAACCTTATCTGAAAGTTAGAATTAATATTTACTAAAACTACTTTCTCATATTCATATGTCTTATCATGTGATCTTCAACTGTCACTTTTAATATACATTACCAATACCTCTAAAATACAACTAATAATTTAGTAAGGTGTTACCAATGTTGGCTGCAGAAAAAAAAAGTGTTTGTATCTTTTAAAAGTTCCTTGCTACCAAAATCTTACTGTGGCAAGTCTACACCTTCTTCAGTGTCAGCATGGTCTAAAGGGTCATTCTCGTGTTAGACTAGACTGCCAACGACAAGTAGAACGGGGTTCAAATCCCGGTTGGATTTATTATTATTATTAGCACCGCGTCTTACTACCCGTTCGGGTTATACGCACTTACGCTAATGTGTAATGGTAGGGTGATTGTGAGATGAAATGAAGGACCTACAGTTTAACGTGGAATCCGAACCACGGTGGCGACCTGGCATTCCACACATTCACAAGATGTCTTGTCAGAGTGTAGGAAGGGTTTGGAAATCAGATAAATCTGTGCCGGGACCGAGGATTGAACCCCGGCCGCCAGCATAGAAGTCTGACACCTTACCCCTAGACCACCAGGTCCCCCGGTTGGATTTATTGAAGGTGGTTTTTACCCAATGGTTTTCCAATCTTCCTCTACGCAAATGCAGGTACACTTACTCTTAATTCAACCTTAGTTAACCCTAGCTCATACACGTAATTAGTACTTATGCGTATGACCTGAACGGTTAGTAAGAGGTGGTGCTAAAATTATTATTAGCACCGCGCCTTACTACCCGTTCGGGTTATACGCACTTACGCTAATGTGTAATGGTAGGGTGGTTGTGAGATGAAATTAAAGACCTACAGTTTAACGTGGAATCCGAACCACGGTGGAGGCCTGGCATTCCCCACATTCACAAGATGTCTTGTCAGAGGTGAAGGAAGGGTTTGGTAATCAGATAAATTTTTTGCCGGGACCGAGGATTGAACCCCGGACCCCAGCACTGAAGTCCGACACCTTACCCCTAGACCACCAGGTCACCCCTGGTGCTAAAAAAAATTTAGCAAGACTATGACCTTTAATTTAATACATTGCAAACGGAAACAAAACAATTTTTACAACCATACAATTATTTTGGTGCTTAGTGTTAATCCAAACCGTAATCCTTTAGGCCTATAGAGATGCTTTAGTCATCCTTGGTATCCATTCACTCTAAGAAGACCCTCACCTGCAAGAGATTGTTGACGAACCCGACGTGTGCTTGGCGTTGCCTGACTTACACTTGCAGCACTGTCCCCCCATAATTCTTGGTCCACATCCATAAGAGTCCTAACACGATGATAATAATTGTATTATTTAAAACAAAAAGCCACTGGCGGCCATGTTTATCTCGACACTAGCGCACTCTCGCTAGGAGGAATTAATTTTCCAGTGGCAAGTCGCATAATGATAGGTTTGTGTTGTCTAAAAGAAAGTCTATCTCTTTGTTTACAAACACAAGATTGCCATTCCAATGATGAGTTTCCATTTCAAATTAGGATTATATTACTACCGTTATCAAATTAACTTTCGTAAGAGTATATTTTTAATATAAAAAATAACAATTCAAAATAATTTCAATTGAAAGTGGGATAATTTTCTAAAACGTACGAATAAAAAGTATATTGATAATGTATAACCAATCATATGTGGCAATAAATAAAACATCAGGTTTAAACAATAATGAATAGGAAATAAAATGTATAAACAAGTAGATATCTGAAATTTTAACTTAATATTCAACCTTATTAGATATTCATACGTCGTAGAAAAGATAAGTAATTTGATTGTGAAAACGTTATCTTTCTCTGCTGACAGTTAAAAGGGGACGGGGGTAGGGGCAGATAGTCAGGTAAAATCGTTACCAGCTCACTTTAAAACACATTAAGAAATACATCCAAGTTGTTCGGCTAAATTTAAAAAAAAAAAGACTTGCTGGCTGACAGTCAGAAAGGAAAGAAGAAATAGAAAAAAAAATCCTTAATTTTTGTTTTTAAAGAGTACTTGTAGCTTGTGTTTTAATCTACGCTTTAGTTTTATCTGTGCTTCCTCCTCTTTCTTTCTTCTCTCTTCTTCACACACACACACTCACTTCACCTCCACGGTAAAAATAATAAATAAAACAAAAAATCACATCTCGCTGCGATTTAGGCCGGCCTGCACCTCTCCTGGGGTCTTACATCAACTAGTTTCTGAACGCGGCCAACTGACTAACACACCTCTCTCTCTCCTCCTCCTCCTCTTTCTTACCAACCAACCCTCTACTTCCACCTAGGACGTTTCCTATCCATCCTGCTACCGCCTAGGAGAATATATATTTTGGATTCCCTCCGACTCTTTTAGTGAAGACGGGCACTTAAGCGGATGGAGAACGCGTGTTAAGCTTCGTATTTTTGACGCTTTTATAACATTTTTTTCAAAAACTAAAATAAATAAGATTTTTCCCGACAGAAAATTTAGTTTATTTTTCTACACATTGTATTATCAACATCTCTTTAATATTTTCCATGAGCGTTTCGGAATTTGA
Organism: Timema cristinae; assembly: GCA_039000515.1. Classification (NCBI taxonomy): domain Eukaryota; kingdom Metazoa; phylum Arthropoda; class Insecta; order Phasmatodea; family Timematidae; genus Timema; species Timema cristinae. The sequence goes on along the minus strand of JBCFYV010003508.1, from coordinate 20,582,955 downwards.
GCGAAAACTTTTTTAAATTAAGAGAAAATTATCTTGGTAAAATTATGCAACGTCAAAAATTGTTGAAATCACCATACGTAGAAAATTAAACTAAACGTTACTATGTAGAAATATTATATTTATTTTTTGGGAAAAAAGTATTTTTGCTATGAAAACTATAAAAAAAAATACTGTCATATAACTAACTTAACTCCCTTTAAGAGGAGATATTGAAAGGCTTAGAGCAAAGCTAGCCATCGTAGTCCAGACCATAAATCTATTAATCATTTAGAGAATTAAATTTTCTTCCCACGCCGTTAATAGATCACGACACTTATCACCGTGAAGGAATTACATAATTTTGTAGAGTGAAAACTATGTTATATGGTTCCATTTGGAATACATGGTTTGTGTTAGGGTTGTTTTAAACTGTCACATTTCTTTTATAAAAATTATTTGATTGAAAGAACTATGATGTAACTTTGACGGTTCATCGAAGACCTTATATAAAAGAATATATCTTACAATTTTTTTTATGAAAGACCTTATAGAATATGCCATAGAGTTTTATCAAATAAAATGGTGAAATGTGCCATTTTAACTTATTGATGCAAAACAGTTAAAAATTTAGTGATCCAATATGAAGACACACACTCCACACTTGGCTATAGCTTATATGTTTTATTCCTGTTTTGTGTTTATTCAAATTCTAATTAATGAAATACATTTGTGACCAAATTGTTAAAAGTTTCATGGCTCATCAGTAAATATTTTTGTGATGATTGGCGTCCATTTTTGTGAATACATATTTTGATCCAACTTTGAAGAAAAGGTGACAATATTCTTATAACACAAATTATATCAAAAGTTTTGTCAGCTCTTTTATCATATAATCTATTATATAAATAGTTTTCTTTGATAAAAAAAATAAGACAGTGTAATTCACCGTAAAGCAATTCAAAAGATATTGAAACGCAAGTTAAGGGCAATGTATTTACAGTTTTCTTTAATAATAATAAAAAAATTTGCCTAAATAAATCAAATTTTGTTCCAGTAGAAACATAGATTAATTTTCTTCTCGTGGTGGTATCAACAGTTGTTGAATATATGTCATGAATATAGCGGCAATAGACGATTGACTTTTTAAATGAAGAGAAAAAGTTATCATTAAATTACAGGGCATCCACTATATTAAACGTTATGTAAATTCACACTTTAGATTGTTTTAAGTTAGTTGATTTTATTACCAAGAGATGGCGGTGGGAGCACCACCGGAAGGCTCTATGTCCAAGGTGAGTATGACGTCAGAACCCTCCTGCGTCGTCACGCATTCTAGCGGGTTCCCTAGGAAGCGCGGTGGCAGCAGGCTGGCTTCTTTCTCCTCCAGTCTGCCAACCAAAAATAGAATATTTATCCTAGTCTTGTAATTATTGTTTTTATAGTACTGCAATTTTTAATGGAAAGTTATTTAATATCTGAAATATTTGCGAAGTAAATATAAAAAAAATGGGAAATTTATGTTTATGTAAAGCAACCTAAAAATTATTTTCATGGGGAAATGAGAATGTCCAGCTTTTTTGTAAAGTTAAACAGTGCCTAGACATGGATATGAATCAAAATCATTTGAGTGGTTTTGAGAAAATCTTTTTTCTCTCTTTTTGTTCTTCAGTAAACTAATCACACTACTTCTCTCTCCCAGAGGTCAAAGGAAAGTAAAAAGTTAATGGTGAAAATTGAATCTTATATTTATAATTGTATGGTCCTAAAATTGATTATTCATTAAGATATTAAATTTGAAAGTATATTTTGATGTAGATGTGATAGTAGAAAATCAATGGCATTTTTTTTTAAATCTGTAAATCAATTTTTTTTAAAACAGCAAATTATGACCGGGATTTTTTTTTGTTAATGGTATTTATATTGCACACTTTAGGGGGGATAGGAATATTTTAAAATGGATCGGACAAAGCCCAATTTTAATTAAATTAAAAAAATGCATTAGGCTTTCTAACACATAACACTTCAAAAATAACTATTTTAACTAAAAAATTAAAAAAAAAATTATTAGAGGTATTTAGATTAAACTTTCTGAACAAACTTACAGTGTTATATTATCATTCATCACACGACCTATAAACTAATTAAATCTGAACAACCATTTTTTAAGCACATCTTAAGAATGAGATACAATGTTTACAACCAAAATTTTTTATAAAGGCACCCTCGACTTAACACCCGTTTGAGTCGTATGCTTTTGTACTAATTACGCTAATGTGTTATGGATTTGGAAGGCTCAACCTAGACGAAATGCACCCATATTTGCAATAAGGGAAAGTGGAAAATGTTTAAGGAAAAAACTCTCAGTGCATCCTACCGGGATCAAACCCCGATCTACCCATCTTAGGCATACCCATTTCATCACTGTGAGAGAGAAAAGCAACATTCCACCAACGATATATTTTCTGGACATGCTAGGAATCGAGCCCAAGTTACTTAGTTCGGTACACAGACAAGCTACCGACTGAGCTAATGTGTCGGACAAAGTCAATAACCTTAGGCTCATCGAATATTGAATTGGAATGCACAATAATATTTAGATAGAAATAAACTAGTTTGAAAGTTATTAAAGCTATTGAAACAATACATTCATAGGTCAAGTCATGCTATCCGCAGCTGTCGCTTTTGATGAATATGATCAATACCTATAAAATAACAATAGTAATATACTAAAATTTTTATCAACTTTGATCAAAAAATGGGTCTGTATTTTCTAAAAGTTCCTTTCTACCAGAATCCTAAGAACTTATGGGGTTCTATTTTTATACATCAATATGTTAGGTATTAATAAATATTTGTATTTAATAAAGGAAGAGTATTCAAATATGTGTTAGATTCACTCAAATAATTAGGTAGGCCTACATTTAAAATAGTATTATTTGCAGGGGCCAACCCAAAGCTTTCATTTCAAGGGGTGATAGAACTCTTAGCCAAGAGACACTATCACTCTAAACAAATGGGCACAAAACTGCTTCAATCGATCAAGCACCATCTATAGATAAAAATAATCTGCCATATTTATAATCACTTTTCAATGTCGACATTACGATATATTAGTGTGTTTGTGCAGAAGCATTGTGTGAATCTCATGTGATTTTAGTTTCTTTTTTAGTTGGTATTTTATGGATGTACGCCCCTGATTATATGTGATTTTAGTACAAGGTTTACTAAGAACTTTATTTTTATAATAGACTAAATTTAAGATAAAGGTATAAAGAAGGTAGTTTAGAGGTAGCTAACCCAAATAAGCCTGGAGAGAGAAGAGGGAAACGATAATTAACATTTGTATAAACTACCCTCTGTGCACCCAACCGAGATTCGAGTTACGATCTCATCACCAGTAATCCAGTATATTCATTTTGTAACAGCTTTTTTTTAGGTCCATACAGAGGCGATTAATCCTACCCACGATAAAGGTTTCAGAGGTTTTTAGCTTTGTTTGATTGCTAACCTAAACTCACTCACTCTTTGAATGGGTGAGGCGTAGAAGTAGGCTAAAAGTAATTATAGCTCTGGCAACACTGTAGGGTTGACTGAGGCGCCGAGACAAGGTAAATCTCAGTTGGTTTCTTCTGCTACCGTTTGTTAGGGACTGGCGCTGACGCGACTCTTCTTTTAAAGAAATATTTGATGGGTCCTTATGGGATTTGATAGTTTGATGTATAAAAATAGCTGTCCTGGAGATTGTGTGTAGTATAACTTTACCTCCTTTTACATAGTACCCTTAAATTATTAATGAGATTAGAAAATGTATACTGTCAAATCAAATACCTACTGGATCCAAGCTATAGCTTTTTTTTCTAAACACAAGTCTTACTACCGGTTATATGTTTAATTATTATTCTAGTATTTCACTTATAGGTTAGATTTTTGGAATTAAATTCAATCTAAGCCTAATCTAGGATCTATTTTTATTTTAAACCAATAATCCAATACGAAACTCTTAAATAGTAATGTTCGGGATTTCTAACCGATTACGAATTCTAACAAGCATCAAATGAGGATTATAAATTTCGAAGCTTTGAACAAACTTAAAGACTATATTGTCAATAATGTAGGAACAAACACATACATAAATATTATTACCTGTTAGGGTCCATCTGGGAAAGAACCAGGGTACACTATACAAATAGATTTGTGGTTAACCTTTAAACGCTCGGTAACGACACTAGTCCCAAGATAATAGCTCCCGTCACGCAGGCGCAAAGTTTATTTACGTTTAAATGAGTCTATTTGTAGAGCGTTGTGTCAGTGAGTTAGTTTCCTACTAGATGTATGACAGGTACTGCACGTGCTCTACTCAGCATCTATACTAGGACTATAATATGTTGATACGTGTTATAATCAGTAGTTATAGTAGGACCGTAATATGTTGACACGTGCTCTACTCAGCAGCTATACTAGGACCGTAATATGTTGACAAATATTCAACTCAGCAGATATACTAGGGCCGTAATATATTGACACGAGCTCTAATCAGTAGCTATACTAGGATCGCAATATGTTGACAAATATTCAACTCAGCAGATATACTAGAACCGTAATATGTCGACACGTGCTCTACTCAGCAGCTATACTAGGACCGTAATATATTGACACGAGCTCTAATCAGTAGCTATACTAGGATCGTAATATGTTGACACTTGTTCAACTCAGCAGCTAGGCTAGGACCGTAATATGTTGACACGAGCTCTAATCAGTAGCTATACTAGAACCGTAATATGTTGACACTTGTTCAACTCAGCAGATAGGTAAAGACCGTAATATGTTGACAGGAGCTCTAATCAGTAGCTATACTAGGATCGTAATATGTTGACACGTGCTCTACTCAGCAGCTATACTAGGATCGTAATATGTTGACAAATATTCAGCTCAGCAGATATACTAGGACCGTAATATGTCGACACGTGCTCTACTCAGCAGCTATACTAGGACCGTAATATGTTGACACTTGTTCAACTCAGCAGCTATACTAGGATCGTAATATGTTGACAAATATTCAACTCAGCAGATATACTAGAACCGTAATATGTCGACACGTGCTCTACTCAGCAGCTATACTAGGACCGTAATATATTGACACGAGCTCTAATCAGTAGCTATACTAGGATCGTAATATGTTGACAAATATTCAGCTCAGCAGATATACTAGGACCGTAATATGTCGACACGTGCTCTACTCAGCAGCTATACTAGGACCGTAATATGTTGACACTTGCTCTACTCGGCAGCTATACTAGGACCGTAATAATATGTTGACACTTGTTCAACTCAGCAGCTATACTAGAACCGTAATATGTTGACACTTGTTCAACTCAGCAGCTAAGCTAGGACCTTAATATATTGACACGAGCTCTAATCAGTAGCTATACTAGGATCGTACTATGTTGACAAATATTCAACTCAGCAGCCATACTAGAACCGTAATATGTTGACACTTGCTCTATTCAGCAGCTATACTAGGACCGTAATATGTTGACACTTGCTCAACTCAGCAGCTATACTAGAACCGTAATATTTTGACACTTGTTCAACTCAGCAGCTATACTAGAACATATATGTTGACACTTGTTCAACTCAGAGCACTAGACTAATGACACACTCTAATCAGTAGTATACAATCTATTGTTCAAATCACTCAGCAGCTATACTAGAACCGTAATATGTTGACACTTGCTCTACTCAGCAGCTATACTAGGACCGTAATATGTTGACACTTGTTCAACTCAGCAGCTATACTAGAACCGTAATATGTTGACACTTGTTCAACTCAGCAGCTATACTAGGACTGTAATATGTTGACACTTGTTCAACTCAGCAGCTATACTAGAACCGTAATATGTTGACACTTGTTCAACTCAGCAGCCATACTAGAACCGTAATATGTTGACACTTGCTCTACTCAACAGCTATACTAGGACCGTAATATGTTGACACTTGCTCAACTCAGCAGCTATACTAGAACCGTAATATGTTGACACTTGTTCAACTCAGAGCTAGGCTAGGACCGTAATATGTTGACACTTGTTCAACTCAGCAGCTATACTAGAACCGTAATATATTGACACTTGTTCAACTCAACAGCTAGGCTAGGAACGTAATAGATTGGTAGTAAAAAAAGACTTTGGTAGAGATAATAATAATTAATGAATATAATATAATATGAATAGGGTCCCAGCTACCAACACCGTTTTATTCCCTTAGTTAGGTAGACTTTAAAATAATAAATCAATATAAATATTTCAGAAACTGCTCAGCTGTATGACGAAGCTCACTTTCCCAAGACCCCTAGACCTTACTTAAAGTTTCGACTAAAACTGGACACTAACTACACCGGTTTCAACCCTGGATCTTTTCATCTCACTTGACACGGACAGCAAACATCCTATTAAACTCACATCTACACAATAGATGCAAGGTTCAATATACAATGCGCAGTACAATTCTAAAATTAATAAAGGATTACACAGTTAAATTTCGAGTGTGATTAGGCCTATTATATTGCTTGTGAATAACACACTCGACTAACACTACCAGTAACTAGTTGCGCTAATTATAATACTAAATATAAATTTAGATAAATAAATAATAACAAATAGTGATATAGAATTAAATATTAAATCTACCCAAATTAAATTTAGTATAACGAAAAAAAGTATTTTGAGCTAAACAAAGAATAATTATTATCTTCTCAGGAGTTTAATGTTAATAATAATAATAGTAATACAACTGGCTTCGGTGGCCGGATGGTCTAAGGCGTCATTCTACAAATATACTCGACTGCTGATAACAGGGAAATCGGGGGTTCAAATCCTTGTCGGGTGTAATGAGGGTGGTTTTCCACCCCTTCACGAAAATGAGAGTACATTTAGTATAAGCTTAACCTTTCTTAGTCCTAACTCATTAGTGTAATTAGTACATATGTGTATAGCCATTTAACAGGTAGTGGAACCAAAATAAAAATAAAATAACACAATACAAATTATTGTTCTCATTAGAATGCATAAACGCAATCGTTTATTAGGCCTATTGTTGAAATGGGTGACCTGGTGGTCTAGAGGTAAGGTGTCGGACTTCTGTGTTAGGGGTCCGGGGTTTAATCCTCAGTCCCGGCACAGATTTATCTGATTGCCAAACCCTTCCTTCACCTCTGACAAGACATCTTGTGAATGTGTGGAATGCCAGCCCGCCACCGTGGTTCGGATCCCACGTTAAGCTGCAGGTCCTCCATTTCATCTCACAATCACTCTACCATTACACATTAGTGTAAGTGCGTATAACCCGAACGGGTAGTAAGACGCGGTGATAATAATAATAATGTTGAAGGATGTAATTAATGTCTTTAATGCTAATTCAGATTATATATTAGTAAAAATATGGTCTGATACTATTCTAAGATAGCTCCCCTTTAATGAACTAGGTCGAATGCCTTCAAATGACAACATTTATGCTTACTATTGGATGGTAAAGTGTTCAGATCTTACCAGAGTTGATATGTTCAATTTTCGAAGGGAAAACATTAGGTTCAGATCTTTATACAAATAATTCTGACCTTTATATAACACATACAGGTAAACAAAATACACTAACAGGGTGAGGTGTTAAAAAAAAATAGAAATAAAATAAAATAAATATGAATGAAATAACAAAAACCGTAAGAGTTTGGCTGATTTAAAAATTTTTTTTTCAAAAAGTAGTAGGTTATAGCATTTTCAGTTAAACGAAATAACCTGCCTGTCTGACGTCACTAGTAGGCAGGGGCTCCGGAAGATATTTGAAGGTGGGGGGGCTCAACTGAGAGGGAATCCGGAGAACCTGACCTGGTACAACTTTAGACCCTGGATTATGTTTGAAGCTATTTGAAGGAGGTTTATTTTCATGGATAGTACTTTTTTATATGCCTTTCTTTCTAACAATATAGTAGGAACTTGTGTGGAGAAGAACATGGTAATTTTTTTTTTTCGGTCAACAATTAAAAATGATGGTTAGCCACGGTCTATATTTTTATTGTATAGGTAATGATATTATCCAGTGGAGTATTTGTGGTGTTTTCAAAAGTCTGGCTCCCAAGCCAAAAGGGGAATCAGAGGGCCACCTTTAAATATTTTACGAAACTTGGATGCCATTAGAAGCTATTTTAGAGTGGTCCACACTTTGGGAAAAATTTACGAAAATTATACTCTTCTAGAAGTTATTTGGAGTGTTTCTCAGCCAGAAGTTTTTTTTTTTAAATTTTGAATTTTCTAAACGCTACTTAATGTGTTACTCACATGGAAATTTTTTAAAAGTTTATTACCTGTAGATGCTATTTGAAGAGATTTTCACCTAACAAATTTTTGAAAATTAGATGCCTCTATAAACTTTTTAGAGTGGTTATTTATTTGTAAATTAAAAAAAAATGGATACCTCTAGAATATATTGAGTTTTTAGAATTGTAGTTAGACTTTAGTCTACACAACCAAATAAATATGTCTTACGTTTATGTGGGAGCCACGGGTCTTATTGAATGCCAGGGCTATCCACAACTTACAAGAATGAAATTTATTAATTGTAATTGGAGAGATAAAACACCTGAGAGTAAAACCTTTACACATCAAAATGTTTTCCTATAATATTTAATCGAGGGAAAACCTCTAAAATACAGAAATAATGTTCGTTTCAAAGTTTAAAGTAAAAACACAATTTTTGATATTTTGCATTGCAAGTCAGTTATTATTGTACGCAAAACAACAAGTCTATTGCTGTAATCACATTTTGAATCGATTCAGATCCTCTCGACAGATACTCTACAAACACTAATGTAACGTCAGCCTAATTACTAAACATTAGCCCTACATGCCGGTGTCATTTCATTATGAAATATATCATCCAGGCTGACGGCTGATTTCTTCTGATAAAATTGATTTATCTTACACACTTTCAAACAACGCTGATAAGGCCTACACTTTAAAATTCTTACTCTTCCGAGGTTTTCCATACCAAAGAATATTTACTTTCCCAGTAGTTTATAATAAAAGCTAAAGACTTACATACAAAATTTCATAGTTTTCATTGCCTTCTATTAAATTCTTGAAACAAAGATCATCAATAGATATTAGTTGGAGATAAAACTAATAGTTTGGACCTGGTAATGCTCTCTATTTCGTATTTTGCAAATTATTGCAATAGCAATTAAAAATGCCAATAACATTTTATAATTTATCTGACTTCTTGACTTTTGATGTCACACCAACAATTAATTCGCTGTTTTCCATGTATAGTCTAAGCGTAGGGAAAATTTAATTTTGGGAGAGTTCCAAATTGTAAGGCTATGATATTGTGTTAAGACTTCTGAGATAAGATTATTATTATTATTATTATTATTATTATTATTACTATTATTAGCACCGCGTCTTACTACCCGTTCGGGTTATACGCACTTACGCTAATGTGTAATGGTTGGGTAATTGTGAGATGAAATGAAGGACCTACAGTTTAACGTGGAATCCGAACCACGGCGGAGGCCTGGCATTCCCCACATTCATAAGATGTCTTGTCAGAGGTGAAGGAAGGGTTTGGTAATCAGATAAATCTGTGCCGGGACCGAGGATTGAACCCCGGACCCGAGGATTGAACCGACCCGAGATTGAACCCGGACCCCCAGCACAGAAGTCTGACAACTTACCCCTAGACCACCAGGTCACCCTGAGATAAGAAAATATTATAAAAAGTAGTGGTGGATATGTATTAATTGTGTGATGGGGGAAGAAGAAATATCAAGAATTATTTACTTTAAGAAGTGTTCTCTCTCCTGATTATGTTTAAAAATTGGATGTCCTAGAATTTTCGTTTATTAATTTTTTTTTCCTCCCAGCTAATTTTTGAAAATTGTATGCCCTAGAATGTTTTTGGAGTGGTCCTCAAAAATGGAGAGTCTTTGAAAATTACATTTATTTAAGAAAGATTGAGAGTAGACCTCTCCCATTTTTTTAAAAATTTGTATAATCCTATACGCTATTTGAAGTATACCTACTCAAGAAATTTTGATGCCCATAAAAAGCTATTTAGAGGGATCCTCGTCTTATTTTTACCATCAAAATTAGATGCCTCAAGAAACTATTCGAAATGGTTTTCCCTTACACATTTTTGAAAAATGGATGCTTTTAGATGATAAACTACGATCGCTGAAGATCGGATTGCAGAATAAAATTAAGATAAATAATTTCACAGATATTCTTTTGCGATCAACATTAAAAACTTCAGAAATGTTCGGGGAGATGTAAGGGATTTGAACACTATAGTCTTCCTCTCGCTAAGTCCATGCTATATGTCTATCGTATAAGCTACGACATAGTTGAACTATGCTAGGTAAGCCATTAAGAATAAATTAGATGCACGTGTCAACCCTGTAAAGGCTCATATTATGACTTAATGGACCTTTCAATAGGGTTGATTAAATATTTAGTGCTTTTCTTACAAACCATGTACACACATTCAAATATATTATCACAAAAATATTTAACGTATGTTTAAAAATAATAAAATATTTTATACAAACCAAAACATGAAAGCGTATTAATTTTATGAGTGTCAGCTTTTTAATTTTTTAGGGTTGATAAAAAATATGACAAAAATAAAATTTGAACTTTGATTGAAAATCCGCCTCGCGTTAAATTAAACTTACAATTCAACTGTGATTTTTTTTTCAATTCGTGCTTATCTGTGGCAAAAGGGTCAATAAGTATTACCCTTTGGCTTTACTACTATGGTATTGTTTATATTTAAGGCCATCCCAAATAGGCCTAATGTTCATTAATATATTTTTGTGAAAGCGTTTTTTCTCATGTGAGAAAAATAAACTGCACAATTAAGTCATTTCATTTTCTATTAAATTAATTGTAAATATATGTAATTATTACTTAAAATTACTAAAATTAAGGTAACAGAAATAAGCTTTATACATGGGCTTTTAATTTACTTCGGAAATATTGGGGGGGATTAAGATAGTCCCATCCCCCCAAGATAAAAACAAGGGGGCTCAAGCCCCCCTACACCCTTGTTCCGGAGCCCCTGTGAGTAGAAATACATATCTAATAAGTACAACAGTGGATTATAAGAATATTAATAATAATAGTTAAATATTGGTGAATTTGATAACAGATCCAATAAAATATAAAAAAAAGAAAGTTTGTTCTGGACAAATAAAAAAAAGTATAATATATTCTTTCCATAGAGAAAAAAAGTAATGGTTTAAAATATACTTGTTTTAAAATAACAATCTTTAACAAAAAATAAATAGATAGGCCTAAGTATATTAGTGAAGCTGCAGTAAAAAATATTAAAATAAATAATATAGTGGTTTTAAAACAATAAAAAATTTATTTATAAAACGAAATTCTTTAACAATGAAAATAAAAATACTGTAACTGGTCAACAATAACAAATTAACATCTCATTATGTTCAACAATAGATTTTTTTTGTTCAAAAATAGGTTGGCTAATCTACTAATTTAGCTGGAAGCCTAAATTCTAAAGTCCTTTTTTTTAAAGTAGAAATAAACAGTTACTAAGCTGTAGTAAGATAATTTAGATTGGCCATTTGAAAATAGAAGAAAATACTATTTTTATCTTGAGGATAATGTAGGATAGTTATACAATAATTGGACGTCTGGTGACTCGGATGAAAGTCGATGTAAAATTTAATGTTTATAAGAAAAAAAAATGGCTGGAGTTCACCTGAATTTTTGTAGGCCCAATCAAGATTTTTTTTTTAATCATTTGTTGTCGTAGTCCCTTCATTGTTTCTTCATGATTTGTTTTCACTTCCCCATGTCCTAGGCGGTCATTTTTGACGCCGTCTTTAATTTCTTGACACAAAATAACTTAAAATATCTTGGAGCACTTTTAAAATACGTCTGTCTTTATTTCCATTTTTTGGCGGTAGGATTTTCTCTTTCCTCTTACTTCCCAAGATTCCTTTCAGTTCGAAGTGGTTTGACGTCATCTCCCATTAATTTGAAAACCTTATATATTAATTTGCATTACAGGTACATTTTATACAGAGGATTAATAATAATTAAGACATAATGTAAATTGTTCAAGTAATTATGTAGAAATGATCTCCGGACCTCCTTCTCTAATTCAATGAAACGTCAGTCTGACTGTTCTTTATTTATAACCAATATAGGATTCTTAGGTTCCTTCGGTACCTTTTAAAAAACCAACGCCATGATGAAGACATTTGCAGTATCAGTTTATCCGCTAGATGGTAGCACGGTCTTCTCTCTTTACCAAAGCACGCGGCTGGATTATAATGGCGGTCAAATGTTATAATTCTTCCCACTTATTAAATTAAGTAAGAAAATAAACAGCCTAGTAGCACAAAATGGCTTCCATGTCAAATTTAAAATTTACTCGATACCAAATTAGTCATAAAAAATGTAACGTCGATATTTAAATAGAAATATATAAGGTAGGGCATGGATAAAAATAAATAAATAGTTACCAATAGCCCAAGGTTTTCAGCTAGAGCGTAAAATAAAGCCAAAAATATAGAAAAACATAGCCAACTTATCTAGAATCATACAAAATAATTATATCCACCAACGTAAATATAATATGGAATTAAAAGTCCAAGACAAGCTCGAAATAATAGATTATTTATCTAAAATATATTTCACGAGAGTAGACACTTGAAATATGAAGAACCATCAATACATTATAGGAATACTATCAATATAGTTTTTATTTATATAATATGGCACCATCAAATTAAATTTGTGAAGGTTTATAATTTTTAAAATGGGAAAGTAACTTAAAATATAAATTTTAAATCGTCCTTTTTTATAAACTGAAATAATGTTAGTAATTACTGATACATATACACCTGTTATTACTAAAACTTTTTTTTAGCACCACGTCTTTCTGCTTGTTCGGGTTATACGCTTATGTACTAATTACACATATGATTTTTAGGGATGAGGTAGGTTATGTTTATGTGAAGTGTACCAGCATTTGTGTGGAGGAAGAGTGTAAAACATTTTTGGAAAAAACTCCCTCAGTACACCCGAACGAGATCTGAACCTCGGTCTCACTATCATCGGCAGTCTAGTATACTGCGAGAGTAGAGCCTTAGACCATTCGGCCACCGAAGCTGATATTAAAACTGTTAAAATTACCATATGCTACTACTATATCCAAAAGCTAATGGAATCTTTTAAAACTTAAGCGATATTATTTTACTTTAATAAATTAATTATTAGTGAAGTGGGTGGGCATTTTTTTATATATATTTTACAATTTAGAAAAGTATTCAATTCAGCAGCTATATTAGGGCCGTAATATATTGACACGTGTTCAACTCAATAGCTATATCGAGAAGCCATTCCTCCTTTAACTACTCACTATATTTACAGTAAATTCGAGTAATATACACTATTTTATTTAAATCTAGCTATCTATTTGTGTGTGGTGAAAATAAAAATAATGATTTGTTGATGGACGGGCAACTGCAGCTGTACCAACAATGTATTAAAATATTTTTTCCTCAAAGATAAAAAAAAAAAAAATTTGAACTTTCTTAAACATTTTAATACTCAATAAAATTATTGAATTTATAATTTTTTTGTCTTATATCCACATAAAAAGAAAATGGTCTAAAAAATAGCTTGATGTACGAGGAAACTACAGGAAGGAATTCGGAAGCTGCCCAACATTATTTTACCTAACTTATTTCAATCAAAATCTCACCAGAATTTTCAAGGTATTTTCAAGAAGACATTTTCCACTTTCGTTAGTAACATCAAAATTAATCTAAATTAGATTTACTAGAATCTCCACCCATCTTTGAGCCAAGATATATTAAATGCACGCTACAAGAACTAAACTAGCTTAATAATATCTTCAATTAATTAATTCATTCTTCAAAAAATTAATTAAAATATTTAAATTTTCAACATACTAATTTAGTTTTTTTTGTCCTCTATGGAAAAAAAAATCATCTGGTGATTCAAACTTAAATTTGGTTTAAATAAAGTCCTTCAGATTATAAGTAAATATAATAAGAAATAAATTTTCTTCATTTTATCATAGAAACATTTATTTATACTTTTCATTGTCTAATCATAACATCATTTATTTTCCCATTAAATTTCTTTTATACAATCCAATTTCATTTTAAAAATGTGTCAAATATCATTGTTTGTATTCAAGCAATTTAATTTACCTTTTCTGTAAAATTGAATAATTTCTTGTCGATCCTAGATTATACTAGCGAACCGTCACAGGATGCCTGACTTTAAGAAAATATTCTCTAAAGACTACTGAAAATATAAGATAAACAAGTGAATCATCCGTTTCTTTTCTTTATTAAACGTTTACGCTATACAGGGTTTATTCACATAGTAACATATTTACATTGCTGAAGCTATATATATTATATGTTTTTGTAAGGTATTGTTGACGTACACGACCAGGTTTGGGGAACATTGTGGTAGTTGGCTGATTATCAAAATAACTAGGGTAGGTCTATGGAAGGTTGTAAACTATCTCAAATCCATTCTAGTAGTCTATGGATTACAGAAACTCGTGCAATGAGCTCAGCCTATTTCCAAGGCGGATGATAAGGGTGAATTTATTTATTAGGTTTTTATTTTATTAACAGAATCCCGAGATAATATTTTATTGTTGACACATAACGTAGTGTTAGCCTAAGAGTATGTGGTTAGTTAGCTTTGATTTATAGTTGTTATTATTATTGTTATTAGCACCGCGTCTTACTACCCGTTCGGGTTAATACGCACTTACGCTAATGTGTAAATGGTAGGGTGATTGTGAGATGAAATGGAGGACCTACAGTTTAACGTGGAATCCGAACCACGGTGGAGGTCTGGCATTCCCCACATTCACAAGATGTCTTGTCAGAGGTGAAGGAAGGGTTTGGTAATCAGATAAATCTGTGCCGAGACCGAGGATTGAACCCCAGACCCCCAGCACAGAAGTCCGACACCTT
>JBCFYV010003508.1:20535283-20567830 GCA_039000515.1 Timema cristinae | reverse complement strand
AAAGGGAATCGGAGGGCCACCTTTAAATATTTTACGAAACTTGGATGCCATTAGAAGCTATTTTAGAGTGGTCCACACTTTGGGAAAAATTTACGAAAATTATACTCTTCTAGAGTTATTTGGAGTGTTTCTCAGCCAGAAGTTTTTTTTTTTAAATTTTGAATTTTCTAAACGCTACTTAATGTGTTACTCACATGGAAATTTTTTAAAAGTTTATTACCTGTAGATGCTATTTGAAGAGATTTTCACCTAACAAATTTTTGAAAATTAGATGCCTCTATAAACTTTTTAGAGTGGTTATTTATTTGTAAATTAAAAAAAAATTGATACCTCTAGAATATATTGAGTTTTTAGAATTGTAGTTAGACTTTAGTCTACACAACCAAATAAATATGTCTTACGTTTATGTGGGAGCCACGGGTCTTATTGAATGCCAGGGCTATCCCCAACTTACAAGAATGAAATTTATTAATTGTAATTGGAGAGCATAAAACACCTGAGAGTAAAACCTTTACACATAAAATGTTTTCCATAATATTTAATCGAGGGAAAACCTCTAAAATACAGAAATAATGTTCGTTTCAAAGTTTAAAGTAAAAACACGATTTTTAATAGTTTGCATTGCAAGTCAGTTATTATTGTACGCAAACAACCCACTACAAGTCTATTGCTGTAATCACATTTTGAATCGATTCAGATCCTCTCGACAGATACTCTACAAACACTAATGTAACGTCAGCCTAATTACTAAACATTAGCCCTACATGCCGGTGTCATTTCATTATGAAATATATCATCCAGGCTGACGGCTGATTTCTTCTGATAAAATTGATTTATCTTACACACTTTCAAACAACGCTGATAAGGCCTACACTTTAAAATTCTTACTCTTCCGAGGTTTTCCATACCAAAGAATATTTACTTTCCCAGTAGTTTATAATAAAAGCTAAAGACTTACATACAAAATTTCATAGTTTTCATTGCCTTCTATTAAATTCTTGAAACAAAGATCATCAATAGATCACATTAGTTGGAGATAAAACTAATAGTTTGGACCTGGTAATGTTCTCTATTTCGTATTTTGCAAATTATTGCAATAGCAATTAAAAATGCCAATAACATTTTATAATTTATCTGACTTCTTGACTTTTGATGTCACACCAACAATTAATTCGCTGTTTTCCATGTATAGTCTAAGCGTAGGGAAAATTTAATTTTGGGAGAGTTCCAAATTGTAAGGCTATGATATTGTGTTAAGACTTCTGAGATAAGATTATTATTATTATTATTATTACTATTATTAGCACCGCGTCTTACTACCCGTTCGGGTTATACGCACTTACGCTAATGTGTAATGGTTGGGTAATTGTGAGATGAAATGAAGGACCTACAGTTTAACGTGGAATCCGAACCACGGTGGAGGTCTGGCATTCCCCACATTCAAAGATGTCTTGTCAGAGGTGAAGGAAGGGTTTGGTAATCAGATAAATCTGTGCCGGGACCGAGGATTGAACCCCGGACCCGAGGATTGAACCCGGACCCAGCACAGAAGTCTGACAACTTACCCTAGACCACCAGGTCACCCTGAGATAAGAAAATTATATAAAAGTAGTGGTGGATATGTATTAATTGTGTGATGGGGGAAGAAGAAATATCAAGAATTATTTACTTTAAGAAGTGTTCTCTCTCCCTGATTATGTTTAAAAATTGGATGTCCTAGAATTTTCGTTTATTAATTTTTTTTTCCTCCCAGCTAATTTTTGAAAATTGTATGCCCTAGAATGTTTTTGGAGTGGTCCTCAAAAATGGAGAGTCTTTGAAAATTACATTTTTTAAGAAAGATTGAGAGTAGACCTCTCCCATTTTTTTAAAAATTTGTATAATCCTATACGCTATTTGAAGTATACCTACTCAAGAAATTTTGATGCCCATAAAAAGCTATTTAGAGGGATCCTCGTCTTATTTTTACCATCAAAATTAGATGCCTCAAGAAACTATTTGAAATGGTTTTCCCTTACACATTTTTGAAAAATGGATGCTTTTAGATGATAAACTACGATCGCTGAAGATCGGATTGCAGAATAAAATTAAGATAAATAATTTCACAGATATTCTTTTGCGATCAACATTAAAAACTTCAGAAATGTTCGGGGAGATGTAAGGGATTTGAACACTATAGTCTTCCTCTCGCTAAGTCCATGCTATATGTCTATCGTATAAGCTACGACATAGTTGAACCATGCAAGGTAAGCCTCTAAGAATAAATTAGGTGCACGTGTCAACCCTGTAAAGGCTCATATTACGACTTAATGGAACTTTCAATAGGGTTGATTAAATATTGAGTGCTTTTCTTACAAACCATGTACACACATTCAAATATATTATCACAAAAATATTTAACGTATGTTTAAAAATAATAAAATATTTTATACAAACCAAAACATGAAAGCGTATTAATTTTATGAGTGTTCAGTTTTTTAATTTTTTAGGGTTGATAAAAAATATGACAAAAATAAAATTTGAACTTTGATTGAAAATCCGCCTCGCGTTACAATTAAACTTACAATTCAACTGTGATTTTTTTTTCAATTCGTGCTTATCTGTGGCAAAAGGGTCAATAAGTATTACCCTTTGGCTTTACTAGTATGGTATTGTTTATATTTAAGGCCATCCCAAATAGGCCTAATGTTAATTAATATATTTTTGTGAAAGCGTTTTTTTCATGTGAGAAAAATAAACTGCACAATTAAGTCATTTCATTTTCTATTAAATTAATTGTAAATATATGTCATTATTACTTAAAATTACTAAAATGAAGGTAACAGAAATAAGCTTTATACATGGGCTTTTAATTTACTTCGGAAATATTGGGGGGGATTAAGATAGTCCCATCCCCCCAAGATAAAAACAAGGGGGCTCAAGCCCCCCTACACCCTTGTTCCGGAGCCCCTGTGAGTAGAAATACATATTTAATAAGTACAATAGTGGATTATAAGAATATTAATAATAATAGTTAAATATTAGTGAATTTGATAACAGATCCAATAAAATATAAAAAAAAGAAAGTTTGTTCTGGACAAATAAAAAAAAGTATAATATATTCTTTCCATAGAGAAAAAAAGTAATGGCTAAGATATACTTGTTTTAAAATAACAATCTTTAACAAAAAATAAATAGATAGGCCTAAGTATATTAGTGAAGCTGCAGTAAAAAATATTAAAATAAATAATATAGTGGTTTTAAAACAATAAAAAATTTGTTTATAAAACGAAATTCTTTAACAATGAAAATAAAAATACTGTAACTGGTCAACAATAACAAATTAACATCTCATTATGTTCAACAATAGATTTTTTTTGTTCAAAAATAGGTTGGCTAATCTACTAATTTAGCTGGAAGCCTAAATTCTAAAGTCCTTTTTTTTAAAGTAGAAATAAACAGTTACTAAGCTGTAGTAAGATAATTTAGATTGGCCATTTGAAAATAGAAGAAAATACTATTTTTATCTTGAGGATAATGTAGGATAGTTATACAATAATTGGACGTCTGGTGACTCGGATGAAAGTCGATGTAAAATTTAATGTTTATAAGAAAAAAAATGGCTGGAGTTCACCTGAATTTTTGTAGGCCCAATCAAGATTTTTTTTTTAATCATTTGTTGTCGTAGTCCCTTCATTGTTTCTTCATGATTTGTTTTCACTTCCCCATGTCCTAGGCGGTCATTTTTGACGCCGTCTTTAATTTCTTGACACAAAATAACTTAAAATATCTTGGAGCACTTTTAAAATACGTCTGTCTTTATTTCCATTTTTTGGCGGTAGGATTTTCTCTTTCCTCTTACTTCCCAAGATTCCTTTCAGTTCGAAGTGGTTTGACGTCATCTCCCATTAATTTGAAAACCTTATATATTAATTTGCATTACAGGTACATTTTATACAGAGGATTAATAATAATTAAGACATAATGTAAATTGTTCAAGTAATTATGTAGAAATGATCTCCGGACCTCCTTCTCTAATTCAATGAAACGTCAGTCTGACTGTTCTTTATTTATAACCAATATAGGATTCTTAGGTTCCTTCGGTACCTTTTAAAAAACCAACGCCATGATGAAGACATTTGCAGTATCAGTTTATCCGCTAGATGGTAGCACGGTCTTCTCTCTTTACCAAAGCACGCGGCTGGATTATAATGGCGGTCAAATGTTATAATTCTTCCCACTTATTAAATTAAGTAAGAAAATAAACAGCCTAGTAGCACAAAATGGCTTCCATGTCAAATTTAAAATTTACTCGATACCAAATTAGTCATAAAAAATGTAACGTCGATATTTAAATAGAAATATATAAGGTAGGGCATGGATAAAAATAAATAAATAGTTACCAATAGCCCAAGGTTTTCAGCTAGAGCGTAAAATAAAGCCAAAAATATAGAAAAACATAGCCAACTTATCTAGAATCATACAAAATAATTATATCCACCAACGTAAATATAATATGGAATTAAAAGTCCAAGACAAGCTCGAAATAATAGATTATTTATCTAAAATATATTTCACGAGAGTAGACACTTGAAATATGAAGAACCATCAATACATTATAGGAATACTATCAATATAGTTTTTATTTATATAATATGGCACCATCAAATTAAATTTGTGAAGGTTTATAATTTTTAAAATGGGAAAGTAACTTAAAATATAAATTTTAAATCGTCCTTTTTTATAAACTGAAATAATGTTAGTAATTACTGATACATATACACCTGTTATTACTAAAACTTTTTTTTAGCACCACGTCTTTCTGCTTGTTCGGGTTATACGCTTATGTACTAATTACACATATGATTTTTAGGGATGAGGTAGGTTATGTTTATGTGAAGTGTACCAGCATTTGTGTGGAGGAAGAGTGTAAAACATTTTTGGAAAAAACTCCCTCAGTACACCCGAACGAGATCTGAACCTCGGTCTCACTATCATCGGCAGTCTAGTATACTGCGAGAGTAGAGCCTTAGACCATTCGGCCACCGAAGCTGATATTAAAACTGTTAAAATTACCATATGCTACTACTATATCCAAAAGCTAATGGAATCTTTTAAAACTTAAGCGATATTATTTTACTTTAATAAATTAATTATTAGTGAAGTGGGTGGGCATTTTTTTTATATATATTTTACAATTTAGAAAAGTATTCAATTCAGCAGCTATATTAGGGCCGTAATATATTGACACGTGTTCAACTCAATAGCTATATCGAGAAGCCATTCCTCCTTTAACTACTCACTATATTTACAGTAAATTCGAGTAATATACACTATTTTATTTAAATCTAGCTATCTATTTGTGTGTGGTGAAAATAAAAATAATGAATTTGTTGATGGACGGGCAACTGCAGCTGTACCAACAATGTATTAAAATATTTTTTCCTCAAAGATAAAAAAAAAAAAAATTTGAACTTTCTTAAACATTTTAATACTCAATAAAATTATTGAATTTATAATTTTTTTGTCTTATATCCACATAAAAAGAAAATGGTCTAAAAAATAGCTTGATGTACGAGGAAACTACAGGAAGGAATTCGGAAGCTGCCCAACATTATTTTACCTAACTTATTTCAATCAAAATCTCACCAGAATTTTCAAGGTATTTTCAAGAAGACATTTTCCACTTTCGTTAGTAACATCAAAATTAATCTAAATTAGATTTACTAGAATCTCCACCCATCTTTGAGCCAAGATATATTAAATGCACGCTACAAGAACTAAACTAGCTTAATAATATCTTCAATTAATTAATTCATTCTTCAAAATAATTAATTAAAATATTTAAATTTTCAACATACTAATTTAGTTTTTTTTGTCCTCTATGGAAAAAAAAATCATCTGGTGATTCAAACTTAAATTTGGTTTAAATAAAGTCCTTCAGATTATAAGTAAATATAATAAGAAATAAATTTTCTTCATTTTATCATAGAAACATTTATTTATACTTTTCATTGTCTAATCATAACATCATTTATTTTCC
The DNA here is from genome assembly GCA_039000515.1 of Timema cristinae. NCBI lineage: Eukaryota > Metazoa > Arthropoda > Insecta > Phasmatodea > Timematidae > Timema > Timema cristinae. Next base: position 20,561,808 of record JBCFYV010003508.1, on the reverse strand, counting down.
CATTAAATTTCTTTTATACAATCCAATTTCATTTTAAAAATGTGTCAAATATCATTGTTTGTATTCAAGCAATTTAATTTACCTTTTCTGTAAAATTGAATAATTTCTTGTCGATCCTAGATTATACTAGCGAACCGTCACAGGATGCCTGACTTTAAGAAAATATTCTCTAAAGACTACTGAAAATATAAGATAAACAAGTGAATCATCCGTTTCTTTTCTTTATTAAACGTTTACGCTATACAGGGTTTATTCACATAGTAACATATTTACATTGCTGAAGCTATATATATTATATGTTTTTGTAAGGTATTGTTGACGTACACGACCAGGTTTGGGGAACATTGTGGTAGTTGGCTGATTATCAAAATAACTAGGGTAGGTCATGGAAGGTTGTAAACTATCTCAAATCCATTCTAGTAGTCTATGGATTACAGAAACTCGTGCAATGAGCTCAGCCTATTTCCAAGGCGGATGATAAGGGTGAATTTATTTATTAGGTTTTTATTTTATTAACAGAATCCCGAGATAATATTTTATTGTTGACACATAACGTAGTGTTAGCCTAAGAGTATGTGGTTAGTTAGCTTTGATTTATAGTTGTTATTATTATTGTTATTAGCACCGCGTCTTACTACCCGTTCGGGTTAATACGCACTTACGCTAATGTGTAAATGGTAGGGTGATTGTGAGATGAAATGGAGGACCTACAGTTTAACGTGGAATCCGAACCACGGTGGAGGTCTGGCATTCCCCACATTCACAAGATGTCTTGTCAGAGGTGAAGGAAGGGTTTGGTAATCAGATAAATCTGTGCCGAGACCGAGGATTGAACCCCAGACCCCCAGCACAGAAGTCCGACACCTTACCCCTAGGCCACCAGGTCACCTAGCTTTGATTTAGTAGGATTATATTGTGCTATACCGTATCTACTAAAATATTTACTGATGAGTGATGAAATGCTCGTTAGTAAGTGTAACAAATGTGGTACGGTGAGTATAGTCGGTTACTATAAAAATTTGGGTACCGTCAGTGTTAGTACTAAGTAGAGAGTGAGAGGATAAATTCATTGCCAAAAGTGTTTTTTTCATTAAAATACGCAATCACCCACTTTATCTTAATTCCTAACTTCACGTTAAGCTTTCACACCCACAATATAAATATATTATTATTTTTTGTTAGACATAAGACCGTAATATGTTGACACGTGCTCTACTCAGTAGCTACACTAAAACCACAATATGTTGACACGTGCTCTACTCAGTAGCTACACAAAAACCACAATATGTTGACACGTGCTCTACTCAGTAGCTACACTAAAACCACAATATGTTGACACGTGCTCTACTCAATAGCTACACTAAAACCACAATATGTTGACACGTGCTCTACTCAGTAGCTACACTAAAACCACAATATGTTGACACGTGCTCTACTCAGTAGCTACACTAAAACCACAATATGTTGACACGTGCTCTACTCAGTAGCTACACTAAAACCACAATATGTTGACACGTGCTCTACTCAGTACTACACTAAAACCACAATATGTTGACACGTGCTCTACTCAGTAGCTACACTAAAACCATAATATGTTGACACGTGCTCTACTCAGTACTACACTAAAACCACAATATGTTGACACGTGCTCTACTCAGTACTACACTAAAACCATAATATGTTGACACGTGCTCTACTCAGTACTACACTAAAACCACAATATGTTGACACGTGCTCTACTCAGTACTACACTAAAACCACAATATGTTGACACGTGCTCTACTCAGTAGCTACACTAAAACCGTAATATGTTGACACGTTCTCTACTCAGTACTACACTAAAACCACAATATGTTGACACGTGCTCTACTCAGTAGCTACACTAAAACCATAATATGTTGACACGTGCTCTACTCAGTAGCTACACTAAAACCACAATATGTTGACACGTGCTCTACTCAGTAGCTACACTAAAACCACAATATGTTGACACGTGCTCTACTCAATAGCTACACTAAAACCGTAATATGTTGACACGTGCTCTACTCAGTACTACACTAAAACCACAATATGTTGACACGTGCTCTACTCAGTAGCTACACTAAAACCACAATATGTTGACACGTGCTCTACTCAGTAGCTACACTAAAACCACAATATGTTGACACGTGCTCTACTCAGTAGCTACACTAAAACCACAATATGTTGACACGTGCTCTACTCAGTACTACACTAAAACCATAATATGTTGACACGTGCTCTACTAAGTACTACACTAAAACCACAATATGTTGACACGTGCTCTACTCAGTACTACACTAAAACCACAATATGTTGACACGTGCTCTACTCAGTAGCTACACTAAAACCACAATATGTTGACACGTGCTCTACTCAGTAGCTACACTAAAACCACAATATGTTGACACGTGCTCTACTCAGTACTACACTAAAACCGTAATATATATTGACAAATGACAAGTATTCAACTCGGATGCTTTAATAAACAATACAATTTTGACACATACTCAATTCTGGAGCTATACTTAGACTGTAATATATACAGTGTGCCCCAAATTAATGTATCCATTATTTAAATATTCGTATACCAAACGTAAAAATAAAGGAAGAACAACTTTGATGATTCAGAAGGCAGTATTTACACTTTCATTTGATTATTCAGTATCCATCGTATTGTGCGGGTGAGAAGTATAAGCCGTACATTCCGAGATTGCTTCCTGTTATGAATAAGGATGATAACGGTAGGTGTGTTGAATTTTGTTACACGCGGGATAGTTTGGAAAATATAATGGTTTGGTCTGATGAATTCACTTTTAAACTTAACGGTTCTGTTAATCGCCATAACTATGTTTACTGGTCTAGGAAAAAAAAAACACACGTTATTGTAGAACGGGCAGTCATCTTCCACCAGTGATATCCGTGTGGTGTGGGCTATCTTTCAGAGGACTGATTGGCCCATTATTATTTTGAAGGTGTACAAGTAAAGTATTGTAAGGCATTCTTTTATTTCACTGTATCAACTTTACAATTTCTCTGTACAACTTTCTCTCAAACCGTCCCACCAGTTCCGGAGGGGTGTTAATTCACCCTCTTCACTTCCTGAGACAACATTGGCCTCACATACACCTCACGTCAACCACCCGAACTACTTCTTCCCGCGGGAGAAAACCCTCCCGGGCAGGTGCTCTCCCGGAGGTTTATGGGAAACACTGGGCGTCCGATGACGTAATGTCGTCACAGGCGCCGTCTCTCTGCGAATGTTACAAGATTAACATCCTCCCGGATCTTAATGACCTCTTTGACAATGAAGATACGTTTTACTTCCGACAGGATGGTGCGCCACCATATTATCATCGCGATGTGCGAGAGTTTCTCGATCGCACAAGCCCAGAGGGTTGGATAGGACGGAGGGGATCTGTGGAATATCCTCCGGACCTTACACCCATGGACTTTTACCTTTGGCGTACTCTCAAGAACGCTGTGTATTCCACGAAACCACGAACATTGTCGGGCATGAGATAACGCTGTGTATTCCACGAAACCACGGACATTGTCGGGCATGAGATAACGCTGTGTATTCCACGAAACCACGAACATTGTCGGGCATGAGATAACGCTGTGTATTCCACGAAACCACGAACATTGTCGGGCATGAGATAACGCTGTGTATTCCACGAAACCACGAACATTGTCGGGCATGAGATAACGCTGTGTATTCCACGAAACCACGAACATTGTCGGGCATGAGATAACGCTGTGTATTCCACGAAACCACGGACATTGTCGGGCATGAGATAACGCTGTGTATTCCACGAAACCACGAACATTGTCGGGCATGAGATAACGCTGTGTATTCCACGAAACCACGAACATTGTCGGGCATGAGATAACGCTGTGTATTCCACGAAACCACGAACATTGTCGGGCATGAGATAACGCTGTGTATTCCACGAAACCACGAACATTGTCGGGCATGAGATAACGCTGTGTATTCCACGAAACCACGGACATTGTCGGGCATGAGATAACGCTGTGTATTCCACGAAACCACGAACATTGTCGGGCATGAGATAACGCTGTGTATTCCACGAAACCACGAACATTGTCGGGCATGAGATAACGCTGTGTATTCCACGAAACCACGAACATTGTCGGGCATGAGATAACGCTGTGTATTCCACGAAACCACGAACATTGTCGGGCATGAGATAACGCTGTGTATTCCACGAAACCACGGACATTGTCGGGCATGAGATAACGCTGTGTATTCCACGAAACCACGAACATTGTCGGGCATGAGATAACGCTGTGTATTCCACGAAACCACACACATTGGGGGGCATGAGATAACGCTGTGTATTCCACGAAACCACGAACATTGTCGGGCATGAGATAACGCTGTGTATTCCACGAAACCACGGACATTGTCGGGCATGAGATAACGCTGTGTATTCCACGAAACCACGGACATTGTCAGGCATTAGATAACGCTGTGTATTCCACGAAACCACGAACATTGTCGGGCATGAGATAACGCTGTGTATTCCACGAAACCACGAACATTGTCGGGCTTGAGATAACGCTGTGTATTCCACGAAACCACGGACATTGTCGGGCATGAGATAACGCTGTGTATTCCACGAAACCACGAACATTGTCGGGCATGAGATAACGCTGTGTATTCCACGAAACCACGAACATTGTCGGGCATGAGATAACGCTGTGTATTCCACGAAACCACGGACATTGTCGGGCATGAGATAACGCTGTGTATTCCACGAAACCACGAACATTGTCGGGCATGAGATAACGCTGTGTATTCCACGAAACCACACACATTGGGGGGCATGAGATAACGCTGTGTATTCCACGAAACCACGAACATTGTCGGGCATGAGATAACGCTGTGTATTCCACGAAACCACACACATTGGGGGGCATGAGATAACGCTGTGTATTCCACGAAACCACACACATTGGGGGGATGAGATAACGCTGTGTATTCCACGAAACCACGAACATTGTCGGGCATGAGATAACGCTGTGTATTCCACGAAACCACGAACATTGGGGGGCATGAGATAACGCTGTGTATTCCACGAAACCACGAACATTGTTGGGCATGAGATAACGCTGTGTATTCCACGAAACCACGAACATTGTCGGGCATGAGATAACGCTGTGTATTCCACGAAACCACGAACATTGTCGGGCATGAGATAACGCTGTGTATTCCACGAAACCACGAACATTGTCGGGCATGAGATAACGCTGTGTATTCCACGAAACCACGAACATTGGTGGACACGAGAGAACGAATTTAACATTCCTATGCTGTTATTCCACTAGCAACAATAACGTCTGTTTGCCGCTGTGTTTTAGGCTACGTCGTGGTCTGCGATGCATTGATGCCACTGGAGGTCATTTAGAACATTTATAACTTTAAATAAAACCATGAAACTCATGTTATGTTTATATCTACATTATGTGGTAAAATATAAACATTCAAACAGTGGATACTTTAATTTGGGACACTCTGTATTGACAAGTATTCAACTCAGCAGCTATACTAGGACCGTAATATATTGACACGTGCACAACTCAGTATCTTACTAGAACCGTAAAAAGGGCTCGTTTTAGTATCCACACATTTTTAAAAATCGACGTGACTTACTTCCCGTTTGGGTTATAATTTTACTTTTAATAAATAAATATTACACACATGTCATTTGAATTAAGGACGGTTGAATTTAGAAGAAGTGTTCGACCGTTTACGTCAGGTGGAAAATTAATCTAACCGTATTTTCGAAAACAGAGTTTAATTTAGTCAATAAAGATTTTGTTTAAATAACTGCAAAAAATACTCATTTTAACTCGACTACCTTTCCAACCCACCTTAATTATAAGCTTTCACGTGAGCAAAGCTTATGTTTTATAAAATAATTTTGAATTGAAAACGAATGGTCCAAGACTCAACATACACAAAGTCGGATACGGGGTCTGGGGATATTTTTCCCATCCACGTGTTTCTATACTCACTAAAGGCGAATGCTGATTATGTTTATCACAATTATCCCTGCTTGTACCACTTTAAAAAAATAATTACTGGATTTTTATATTATTGTACTGGTCAAGGCCGTAGCCAGCCAATAATTTCAGGGGGGTTGGAGTTGGTGGGCACATCCCCAATTGCCGGATGCTAGGAAAAATTATAAATGATAAACAGTTCTAGACGCTCTCTGCTGTGTTGATTTTTCATGGTAAAGAACCCCCTAGCTGTCGAAGACTTGGAAAATGTATAGATATTAAAAACTTTTTGAAGCTCTATGAAGTGTTTTTTTTATGGTAAAATAACCCACAAAAATGCCGAAGGCTAGGAACATTTCTAAATATTTAACACCTCTAAAAGCTCACTGAAGTGTTTTTTTTATGGTAACACAGCTCCCTAATTTGTATTTATGTCTTAATCTTGATATTATTTGAACCATAAATAAAGCCATATATATTTTGTTCAGAAAATTTCGCGGGGGGGATGAACCCCCAAACACTCCCACCCCCCGGCCACGGCTTTGATACTGGTTGTCAACGACTTTTGCAAATCAATTTTACAAAATAAGAGAAAGATAGATTTTAAGGAAATGCAATTGGATTTGTAGTCGACCTTTGTGGTATTGGTGTAAAGTGCTCGACTCAAGACCCGATTTTCGTAGGTTCAAACCCAGCTGGAGGGGACGAATTTTTCTAGAGAAATAAAAATCCGTAGCACAACTTCCGTTGGAGGTGAGTTAAAGCCGTCCCTTGTCGAGTATGGCATGTAAAATAACCCTGGAAGGTATGTGAAAATACCTTTCACGGCAAAATCAGTGGGCCCTTTCACTCTCACTCTTAGAAATTATCGTGTACTGATTTAATTAATAGGTTCATAAAGTGCACGTTAAAAACCTCAATTAAATAATAATTAATAATAATAAAGCATGTATTTGTAATGATAGGATAGGTTCCCATATCGTGTGTGAAGGGCTAGGTCGGGTAAAGAAGACATCATTCGGGAATCAATTCACGGACCCTAGTAATCAACAGGTAATACTCCTATTCTTCACCTTCCTAATCCTGTGACTAGATTATGTCTCCTATACCTGGCCCGTTAGCACATTGGGTAACGAGGACGACTGTTGTTGTGGCACCTGGTTCGGAGCCAGAAATGTAGACGCGAGTAATGCACGTTTCTAAATTTACAGACGAGCTGTTTTTCTTCCCGCTCTGTTCCTCTGGTAACACCCTCCCCTCCCCCTTCAAACCCCCCTCATCTTGAATACTAAAATTTTAAGCTAAAAATTAAATCAGATTTGACATGTCGCTATGCTATTTCCGATTCACAAATTCGAGATTTTACTATGACACGCACTGATGATCACGTGGTCTAAAACGTCGCTCATACCAGGAATATTGCACATGTGTGATTCATCGCCATGGTTTTCTCTCCCCCCTCCCCTCTCCTACTCCTCTAAGTAACCTTTCTTATATTTAGCTCTAATATAAAGCCATTTTATAACTTTGGTGTTAAAACGCATGAATTTAACAAAATAATAATAATTATAATTATAATTATGATACACAGTAAAAAGTGGAACAGCTAAAAAAATAACAAATATAAAAAAAAAAACTTTATTGGGGAGGATGATCAGGGGGTGAGGGTTATAGAGTGATGTAGGAAGGAGGGTATGAGAGTAACAGAGTGATGGATGGTTAGAGAGTGATATAGTGATGGAGGGTTGGATATAGGGTGGCGAGCTGAATATTTGTATAGAGTGGTGGGTTGGAGAATTATATAGTGATGAAGGGTTGGATATAGGGTGATGGGTTATGGAATTATATAGTGGGGGAGGGCTGCCTTTGAGGTGCATTATGTACGCTATTGTTCTAAAATCTCTATAATCGTCATATTTTTCAAATATAACAGACGTTGATTCGGGAAATACTATAGTTAAAGAAAGGTGTTAAAATAATACAATTGATTTCGGTACTTTTTAACACTTATCTATATTTTAATCGTCAAACGGTACTTGTGAAAAACTTTCAAACGACTAGACAAAAATATTGGACTCTTCCGGGATATAAAAAAAACAACAAAACTTTATAAACATACACAAACTATTTCGATTCGATTTGTTTGAATCACCAGCCAACCTATTCTCTTTAATTGCGTCGGCACTTCAAAGCGAGCTATTTTTAGACAAGACCTAAGTATAATTATTTACAAACTCATAAAAATACTACATGGATTACTAACGTTATTAAATAAATGATATTATAAGTACCTACTCAAATTTTCTTTTTAAATGGTAAGAAAATAGATTTTTAATAATGTGTTCTAACAACTATTTAATTTACCTGTCGCTATCGTCATGGCAGATTTTCTTATTCCCTTTTAATTTTGTTCTTTCTTCAACAATCAGGTTTGGTTAAAAGTTGTCATTCTTCACAGAGAAGGTAGGTTTTTTTCCTCCCCCTTTTTGAAGTAGGTCACACACGCGTATCACACATTGACACGCACTACGTATTGAAGAGACGCACAGGAGACTTCCCAAGAGGATTTTTTTTTCCAATACCAAAGGATGACTAATTTATTTTTTTCTTCTTCTTTTCTTAATCCACTTCCTTAACTTTTTATCTTTATCAAGCTCCTTCGCGTCGTTTGGCTCGTTATAAACGCGCGGACCGATACGAAAGAACGAAATACCTCCGATGGGTGGAATAATATTTTTATTTAAAAAAAAAGTATATATCTTTTATTTTATTTTAATTTAGTTTTTCATTTGAAGGACATCGTCGGTTTTTCGCGAAGCGGTGCGCGAGGTGGTAAGACGGGTCTAAAGACGCCGAACGCCGCCGTCGGAGCTACGGGCTAAAAGCGTCGCGGCGAGCCCTCGTTCTCTTCCCTTTCTCTCGCACTCGAGACGGGAGACCTGGAAACTTTGGCCAAGGAGGAGGGGAGAAAAGGATTGCTCGCTCTTCTCCCCCATTCCCTCCCCATTCCCCAACCAAGAGTGCAGGTGCAAAGATAGTTTGACGGACTTTCGATCTTTGAGGTCGGGGGTTCGATGGCACCAAGGCCCCTTTCCTGCCTTGCTTCGTGGTTTGCTTTCATTCTTATCTCTCACCCTCTCTCCTTTTATCCTTATAAAACTCTCTTCTTACATTTATCATTCGTTCCTTCTTTATTATTGTCTACCTCTTTATCTCTATTTCCTTATCTTTCGATCTCTTTCTCTGCCTCCCTCTAATTCTTTCTATTTCTACATCTCACTTCCTCTCTAATCTTTTTATCTCTTTCCTTCTCCAACTCTTTCTCCTTGTATTACATTTCTCTCTTTCTCCTTAATTTCTTCTTTCTTTATATATTTTTCTTTCTCACTCACCAGGCGAATGTTTGTGTGTTTTCTTCAAACCCCCTTCAAATCATTCAAATCATTGAGTGCCACAACTGACACTATTCTCTTTTCTCATTATAATCCATTGAATTAGAAACAAAACAACATCGAATAAAACAAAATAACAAAATATAATCAAATCAAACAACAAACTGTGGAATATTTATCCAAATAGCTTTTGAGGTCCTTTAAATCCAAATACATCTCGTCATTAGATATTGCATGTAGGTATATTTTAAAAATAAATGTAATATTTTTATAAATGTTTTATTAGAGCAACTAAAGCTTTACATTAATAATATTGATAAGTGATTTATAATGAATAATTTCTTTGCTTGAAAAGCACTCAGAGATATGCCAATTCTTAAGGCCAATTCTCGATCCGTGAGAAATTATCAATCGCTGTCAGGCCACACGATCACAGACAAAGACCCATAGCCTCCATGTGAAAATGTATGTGGCTCTATGGAAGAGCTTGAGGCCTTCAACACGGGTATCTCTAGGTCTCATAAAATTGCATTTAAAAAAACCTTATTCAAACATTGTTTCACTAGACAAAAGACACAAATATCCTTCAGCCGGCTTCCACAGAGCTAGGTTCAGTTAGCGACCCAATCCCCTCTTCACATAATCCTACCTCACAAAGAGCGTACTTAAACTGCACATTACAATTACAATAGTTCCTTTATTGATGAACATGTTAAATTTGAGTCGTTTAACAACTATACATTTGGAAGTTTTTTTGTTTCCTTTTCACTGATCATTGACACTAGCGAACCCAGTGTTGGTGGACTCAACCTGGCTCAAAGAATGCAGTGAAACTTCTGTAAGGCTGAATATCCGATACCTTATCTGTGATTACAACGGTCTGTGTTGTTTTCTGGAACTACTTATATATTCTGTCTATACTTATACTCCCTTTCGTCTTCCACCTATAGACACCCTTTATCGTGTCAATAATAAAGAGAGGGGGAAAAACTAAAAAACTTCTTATCTCAAGGTAAGAGGGATGCTCGCTGCTAGTTCTCAAATATCTTAAAATTTTCTTTCGTGTGTAAACCTAACAACAATTATTGTATTTGTTAGAGGAATGATAAATTTAGTGTCTATTTTCATCAAGCCTATGCTTATAGCTTCAAAAATATACATACAAAGTCGTTGAAAAGGATCTAATGTTAATTATTTTCTAGTAATAAAACTCAAATTAAAGGATTCTTAGTGAAAAAGAGCCTTGTTGGATTCTTTCGACTTTTTATTTTCGTGTGAACCATATATTTAAATAACGCACCCTAGAGTTAGGAAATATTCCGTTGTAGCTGAGCGTCTGCCTACCAAGGTGTCTTTCTTAACTACGATTAGTTGCATAGGTACTTTCTGCCATTTTCACTAAAGATTTAAATAAGTATCGGTCGTATTAAATTTTGAAGTAAATTCTTTACACAGATTGACCAATAAAAGTCGCAAGTGATGACGTTATGGTGACGTGATCTTTCCACTAGTCTGCAAATTGTTTAGTGATTAGAGAAATGGAGTGAATAAAAAGGCGTATCTTGGTCGTAAAATTGCGCCAGTTCTAGAGTTCCACCTCTCTGGTGAATCCAGACGTAATATCTCCTCTTCTAGTTCTTCAATGAGCTAAATAAACTCAAGCGCGCACACGCGTTGTCTCTTCAAATATGACGTCATCGCCCGCGACATTCCGTCGCTGAATTCCGAGGTGCAAAAAAGAAGTGGAGGTTAAAAAGGACTCCCGATTAAAACTTTTCATTGGACGTTGCGTCCAACTGCGTATGTGGGTTAGCCACCAGCTTTGGATTAATTTCTTACGATTGGTGTATTTAACGTGCACTTTCTAGATATACAGGTCAAATTAACACATGACTCACAAATTAACTTAACATAAAGACACCCGCCTCGGTGGCGTAGTTGGCTAACGCGCTTGTCGTGTTGAGCTCGACTACTGGGGACGGGAAGATCGAGGTTCGAGTCTCAATCGGGTAAACTAGGGGTGGTTTTCCTAAATGGTTTTCCACTCTCCCTCCACGCAAATGCGGGTTCACTTCCTCTAATTCAACCTTTCAAATTCCCAATCCATCAGCGTAATTAGTACTTAAAAGCGTATAACCCGAACGGGTAGTAAGACGTGGTGCTAAATAATAATAATAATAATAACGTAAAGACGTAACTCACCTTCGAGGGCTGTGTGGTCTGGCTTATGTACTAATTACGCTAATAGAATAAAAACGAGTAAGGTTAAATTTTAAAGGAAATGTACCGCATTTGTGTAGAAAGAAGGTGGAAAAGAACTGGAGTTCGAGCCCTGAACACCCCGTTATCTGAAGTCTAGTCTATTGTGAGATTTCAAGGCTTAGATCATTCGAGCACCGAAGTTGGTAAGGGTGATTTATCATAATGGTCTTACACTCACTCTCCAAGCAAATTTGGGTACACTCCCTTAAAATTCAACCTTCCTCATTTTTAACATCTTAGTGTAATTAGTACGTATGCTTATAGCTCGAATGGGTACTAAGACGTGGTACTAGAAAAATCTTAAGTAGTATTTTGATAGGAAGGATATTCTGAAAGGCCAATTTCTTTACCAAATTATAAATACAATTCTTGGATTTTTTCTTACTTATTTGTAGAGATCGATTTGTAGTAAGTCTAAATAAAAATATTTATTTCGTTAAATAAAATGTTGAATTTAGCTAAAACAAATAAAACTGGTTTAGTAAAACATTTTATTTTTGGTTGGAAAAAATTGTAAAAAAAGGCCTCATGTTTAAGTGTTTTTTTTTTATCACCGTGTCTTACTAACCGTTAGGATTATATGCTCTAATGTTTAAATGGTTTAAGGTGGGATAGATGTGGATGCGAGAAAAAGCAAGTGTTTTTTTTTTTTTGCAATTTTTAAGACAAAACATTTCTTTGGTTAAAATAAATAAAATATTGCCCCAGGAAAAACATAGAGTTTAAATTTTCTTCACATGATGACCTCAACAGTGTTGTTGAATATCTATCAAGGGTGTCTTGAAATTTAATGACAAATTTTCTCTTTATTTATAAAGTTTCTCAACTAATGCCCCTATGTTCATGACAGCTATTCAACAACTGTTTTATTTTATTATTTAGCACCGCGTCTTACTACCCGTTCAGGTTATACGCTTAAGTACTAATTACACTAATGGATTATGAATTGGGAAGATTGAATTTAGAGGAAGTGAGCCCGTATTTTCGTGGAAGGAGAGTGGAAAACCATTTAGGGAAAACCACCCCAGTTCACCCGACCGAGATTCGAACCTCGATCTCCCCGTCCTCGGTGGTCTAGCCCAACACGACAAGCGCGTTAGCTAACTACGCCACCGAGGCGGGTGATCAACAACTGTTGATATCATCACGCGAAGAAAATTAAACTGGAGAAAAACTGTATTTATTTTAACCAAAAAAAGTTTTGCCGTGAAAAATTGAAAAACATAGACCTTTTTTTGCGTCCACTTTCATCCCACCTTAAGTGGGAAAATTACGACTTGAATTTGTATTTACCAGACAAACCAAAGACAGGAGGTTAAATATATACATTATATTTAGATATCGTATCTTCTTCTTTATATATGTATTATTTGTATCTAGTATCAATATGGCCATTTTAATACTTCCGTTCAAACACATATATGTCAGCAATGTTCTTTGGATCTTCTTCGTCTTGTTAAGTCAACACCATCAAGGTTAGTTTTATTTTATTTCTATCCATCTGTAGTCAGTCTTTCGGCTGGTTAGTGCTGCCCGTACTATCTGGTAGAAATCCAAATTACTTGGGGAGTTCAGGAAATGTGGTGGTTCCCCTTTTCTTTCCACACTGAATTTCTGTGAGCGACCATTAAAATTTCTACAGATTTTGCATGAAAGGTATTTTCACATATTTTCCAGGGTTCCTTTACATACCACAATCAACATGGGACCAATGTCTTTACTTCCTTTCAGAAAGGAAGTTGTGCTACGGATTTTTATCGCTCGATAATAATCTGTTGACCTTGGCAGGATTTTAACCCGCGAACATCGGGTCTAGAGGCGAGCACTTTACCTCAAGACAACCTAGATTAACGTTCTTTAGATATGGGAAATAAATTCCTATTACAGATGGAACTTTTTTTTTTGTTATTGGAATGTTACTATCGTTATTTTTCAGTTTAATAAACATAATTGACATTTCTTCACCTTCAAGAGGTAAAGTAGTCAATTTAGAGTAAAGGATTGGTTTAGTTCTATTTCGTGTATGTGTTATATTGATTGAAATATGATAAATTATGCTTCAAATATAATTGATAACAATTTTAATTATCTAAATAAAAAAAATTCGTTGAAATAAGTCTCGAGAAAATTCGGTGTAATTACTAACAGGTTAGCAGAATGAAACCACAAGTTCAATGCGTATTCCAGTAACGTCCGGAATTCCACCAGAGTTCCTTATACTTGTGGGTAGCCACTCTAACCACTAATCCTCGGGAGACAACTTAGATTAGAAGAAAAAATGTGTACTTTTATTCCCTCGCGTCTTTGGCAACTGGTTTATCGTACAGGTACCAGATTTGGATGCAATGCCATTTTATGGCTGATTTTTCATATTTTACTGATATCTCCATGCACATAAACGACATGAACATAGGACTACAAGGTAAGAACAGTTTGGTAAATGACCTCTTTGACCAAGTGAAGGCATTTGAAAACAAACCTCGGCTGTGGGAAGTTCAACTACAAAAAGGTGAATTAACACACTTCCTAACACTAGCCATATGGGAAATTCATAACAACGAAAAAATACATTTCTGAACACACTGATCTAAGGTCCGATTTTAATAGGCGTTTCCAAGACTTCAAATGAAACTAAGAATGGTTCAATATATTTTTCACTCCATTTAGTGTTGATGTTGAAGACGTGCCAAACAATGTGCAAATGGAGCTTATTAAGTTACAGTGTAATACAGATTAAAAGAGAAATATTTTAATGTAGTTATGTTGACATTTTACTCATAATATGTTGAAGAAAAACAATTTCCAAGCCTCCAAACTCATGCTCTGCTCACAGGATCACTCTTTGGCAGTACCTACAGCCTATGAACAACTTTTCTCAAGGATGAACATTGTAAAGTCTAAATTGAGAAATCGACTGACGCCCAATTAGAAAGCTCCCTTCGAATTAGTACTTCTGGAATTAAAGCCAATATTAATAAATTAGCTAAGAAAAATCAGTGCCAAGTGCCTCATCAAAATTAGACAATTTTTTTTAACAACACTTTTTTTATATGGGTAACAATTTATTTTCTATAGAATGAACTTAGTTTTAAACTTAAATTTTCACATTTTTATTGTGATTTGTTTTAGATTTTAGGTTATTTTAACAGTATGACAAAATTACATTTGGTACAACTGTACAAACATGAAATATGTATCTTAGGCTATGTGTGACATGGTTTACGTAAAGTGTGGTCCACAACACTTTAGTTGGGGAAAAAGTGACCCTTGATTCAAAAAAGGTTGAAGATCACTGCCTAGAGTAAGTACGTAACAGTGTATTTTATTTTATTTGTGATATTTGGTGTAGTGTTTCTACAACATATATATATAACTATTATTTTGTTTCACAAATCTTACAAGTTTTGAGTAAATGTATATGTCAAGATAAAAGTGGGAGAAAATCTGTGAGATGCGCCGTACTATTTATTTTTATAAACATCGCAGACAATGCTCATGAATAAATAAATAAATAGATGTTAATGATCCCTGGTTGTGGAAAAGATTATTATAGTTCTTTTTATAGTCACTTTTAATCATTTAAGATTTCAGGTCATAATTTCTTGATTTGGGTCATTTATGGGTAGTTATTTTAGAAATTTAAGAGTCTTTTGAGGCATGTTTCAAGAAGTAAGTTATTTATTTAAATCTGTTAAGAATTACACCTGGACACAAAAATTGAACTTAGGACCTTTGAATTAGCGTTCCAATGCTCTACCACAACAATTGATAAAAACAAAACCCAAAATCAATCAAGGAACTGTAATTTGAAGTCCATTTCCATAATATAGTGCATAAAATGGTCATTTGTAAAGTAAACTAGACCAACCATGTATATAGGTGTAGGTGTAATATTAATACAAGCTAGTAAGTCTAGTAGGTCAAACTTTTTATTTCGGAAAACAAATCTAGGAAAGTGGCTTATACCTACCTGACTTTCATTTGTTTTCAAAGAGGCTTGGACAGTGGAGCAAGAAAATATTACATCAACTGTCAACCAAACAAATTTTCAAGAATTCCACGTGACAAACCTTCACACACCATTGCATTTCATGCCCCAATGTTTATTTCAACCACTGCTTCATACCTGTAAGTTCACCAAATATCAGTTAATAGAGTGCAAGGGATAAACGAAAGGTGCTGTGTAAGAATGGGACCGGTGCTATCCTCACTGTCAGTGAAGATACATTCATGGATAAAAATACACAAAGCATTTATGACTGATGGGAAAATTGTTTGCAAAGTGTGACAAGAAGATTGGCTGTGCCATGAAGTCACAGTTGGGGCAATATTTAAAAAGGGCTCTTCATACCCATAATACGCAGCTACATTTTTCAAAGAAGCAAGTTTTGCTCACTCAGATGGGACAGGTACTTTCCTATTTAAACAAACGAGTTATTTAAAAGGCTGTGTAGCACAATGGTAGCAGCTAATAATCTATGGTTATAAACTCAAAGTCCCACAGTCTTGCACTTTCTTGGAGGAGAATTTCAAGAGAAATTTTCCAGACGATTCCACACTCAGAAAAAACCACCTACATGTATGTTACTAAGAAATTATGTAAAACACACGAAACGAAATTGGTGACTCTTATGTTTATGTTACTGTTGATGAAACAACAGATGCCATGGGACGCTACATAGCTAATCTCATAGTAGCCGCATCAAAACCATTTCTGATCTACTCGAAGGTGCTAGAGCAAACGAATCACAGTATGATAGCTAGGTTTGTCAGTGATAGACTGAAAGTGCTATGGTCGAAGGGTGTGTGTGAGTAGAAGGTGTTATTCGTGTACTCAGACGCCACCGCCTACATGATAAAATCTGCAATGGCTCTCAAAGTCTTCCACCCAAACCTGTTTCATTTCACGTGTTTGACCCATGCATTACAGCCTATTGCTGAAGAGGTAAGTGGTAACTTTCCTAATGTAAATAATCTGATGTCGACAACTAAAAAAGTATTCATAAAAGCACCGCAAATAATTTAGGTTCACAGGAATAATCTCTCACAAGTGCTTTACAAGGGGGATAAGTGGGTAGAAGCAGTGAACTTTTACTGTGATCATTTCGAAGAAGTCCATTCAGTAGTGAATACGTTCCAATCAGAATCAGCCATTTCCGTATGTAAGTCTCAGGATTCCTTTCAAGACTCGAAAATAGCTTATTCTCAAGCTAGACATTGGAGGAGTGCACGGTGTGCTGAGAAGTGTGTGTAGTTTTTTAACGAGTATGGAAAAGGAGTAGTTTTTATAGTTTTACTTTGCTACATCGTGTTGTCCGGCGCCGTGGAATAGTAAGTAGACAGTACAAAGATCATCATCCCATTTTGAGTTCTCACCTTCTAAAAAGTGAGTTCTACTTGTTACATTTTAAATGGAAAAGTGACCCGAAAACATTCCTTTCGTGCTACTGAACGTCAGAGATATCTTTGAACGAACTGTTGAACATAATACAAGACAATATAACAGGACATTCAACCAATATGAGGATACAGAAAACATATGAGGAAGGATTTAGCATCCCTCTTAGGTTAGTTAAATTGTTACAACGTAATATTTATTATATATACCATCTTAAGGTAAACATTACATGAGTTAGTGGTGAGCTATTACGTTATTATGTATCATGTAGGGTAAAAATCCAAAGAATCTAGATTCTGGGCTGTTGGGAATTTTCTAAAGAACAGTGGCGTATTCTCTGGGTATGCTAGTCCTGCACCGCATACCCTTAATGATATGGACTAGTTTTTTGTTTAATTCAATGCTGTCTGTGCGAACTGTGTAAATACTAATGTTTAAATTGTTAATAATATACAAGTAATGGATTATTAATTTTAAAACTAAAATTGGTTCATATTCCAAGAATACTGTGTTTTAAGTAATTCTACTTCCAAAAGGTTCTACTTAGCACAATAGGAAACCAGAGCTTGCTACTTAAAACTCAAGGCAAGCTAGGGAGGCTCTAATGGCCTTGCCCAATGTCTAGGGGGTTGCAACACATTCCTTTCGCTCGCCCATAAGTAATTGGCCAATGAAATCGACTTTTTACACCCCAGGTCATGATGTTCATGTGAAGCAAGCTAAGCATTGTGCCAACTATTGAAAAAAATATTTAAGATCACAATGTTTATTTAGTAAGCTAATTTAGAATAGTTTAAGTAATAATGCATAAAATATATATATAAAATTAATTGTAAAATAATATTATTATATACGTAAGAAGCTATAAATTATACACTAATTAAATACATTTATTTATGTTTAGGTATTCTAGTTACATGTATTATAATGTATTTGGCAAACACATTTAACCATTCTTTCAATTTAGGTATTTTAGCACTGATAGAGTGAGGAAAGGGGATGGGTAAGGCAGGTGAGGAGGCTACTTTAACCGTAGTTGACGATAATTCTTGTTTTTCTTTACTAGAAAGGATCGTGGAGTTTTAAATAGTGTTTTTTTAGTTTTTGTTTTACATTAACGACTTATTAGTCATTGTGATTTTATATCATTATACATCAAAGAACCCCAAAATTCAGGAATATGATTTCATCATTTCAGGATGATTTAGAAGAAAAAGGTAAAATAGAATATATTTTCTTATAATTTACTTAATCAGTGGCGCACCCAGCCATTTACTTTGGGGGTAGGCATTCAATCAAGGCTGTAGCAAGAATGACATTTTGATGGAGAGAGCGGTTTGGGGTTGAACAGCCTCCTAAGACCTGAAGGCCTAGAATATTCATGAATATTAAATGCTTTTACAAATAATTTTTAGTACTTTTATAGTAATTAGGAGATTTAAATAATAAAAATGTTATCGAAACTATTATTTGAATGTTTTTTCATTTGTTAATTTTGTGTGTAATGGTAAACCTTCTGAATATTAGGCTTAAGTCTGAAGCCTGGTCTTAAAATGTAGCATATACATTCGATACATCTTCAATGCTAAATATTTTAGCTATACTTAATATTATTTAAATTTCTATTAACATTATTTGTGATGGGGCATATACCCTGTTTGCCCCTCTTCCCCTTGGGTGCACCACTGCTTACAGCAAAAGATATGTGTAAATATCTTAGCAATAAATCAATGACGTAGCGATAGAGTATTAATGTTCCGAAATAATCTTCCCTATGTTAGTCAGAGTTTACGCATCTAAATAGCTTCTGAAGCATAATTCTCAAGTTGAGAGACTCGTTTGTTTCCAAGCAGCATTGTGTGAGATAAGTTAGGCTTTAATAAATAGTTTTAATTGCAACGTGAGTTGGACAATCAATTGATTCCCTCTCACCAAGATCTGATGGACACTTGATCGATGTATCATTTCATTTTACTCTTATTATGATTGTTTGCTTTGAGTATTTATATGTGCTTTTAATTACACTAGGATAACAGAATAGGATTTTTCTCTTATGCATTCAGAGATGTGCCTAGTGGTCTAATGGTGATAGGTTCTGACTACCGACCCAGAGATCCCGGGTTGGATTCGCAGTGCGTCCAGATTATCTGGGAAGCAGTGGGTCTGAAACGGGTTAGATTCAGCCTAGGGTGGATAATAAAAAGCTACTCTAATAAAGTAGTAGAGGCTCCGGTATAGAAAGCCGAGC
Organism: Timema cristinae; assembly: GCA_039000515.1. NCBI lineage: Eukaryota > Metazoa > Arthropoda > Insecta > Phasmatodea > Timematidae > Timema > Timema cristinae. The sequence goes on along the minus strand of JBCFYV010003508.1, from coordinate 20,542,460 downwards.
TTAATGGCTGGAGGCATCGTTGTGCTGACCACATGACACTCTCTATTAGCTAGATTTGGCACTGATTCGCCAAACAGTTTGGTAGCCACTCCGTAGGTATAGCCTGAATGCGGGCTGATGCCATGGAGCTACTTTTATTAAATTTTGAGTGGATGGTAATCATCGTTATCGATAAATAAAGGAAGAGAGAATATGGGAGTAAGGGGGAGAGGGGGAGCTCCAAATTTTCTAAGATGGCATACGGTTGAAGGGAAATAATAAATGTTCAAGAACCATTGTTTTTAAGAAACACATCTTCAAATATATCCCTTAAAATAATCCACTGACGTTCTTGGACAACGGTGGTTGAGTGTCCTCGGTCCCGAAATCTCCGTTGCAACTTTTAAAATACAGCATAACCTATTAATTTTTCTCAAAATGCCACTGCTAATGAATTATTATTAGTGAAAATATAATGAGAGATTAAGTGAGGAATATTTTCAAACAAAGAGTAAGTAAAATGTGTTTATTAGACATTCTACACTTTTTATACGTTATGTGTACAGACAAAAGAAAAGCAATAAATTTATCAGTTACAAGTAATTTTATTGGCAATACGTATGTCTTGTATTACAAAAACGTTTGGTAAAAACATGATACCTTAACATAATATACACTATGGAATCATGTTTATTTAAAGTTGTCTGTTGAATGTGAGTAAGATGTCACATGTGTAGAGTCCGTAAAGATTGGTGACGGTACCACAACAGGTCCAAAATATGTTGTCGCACGAGATGATTTAAATGATGGCCCATATGTGTTATATTGGAAATTTACTCTATTGTTATTGAGCTGTAGGTTTTATGTTTGATACCCAGACCAATCGATCAATTTTTAACAAGCATTATCATTTCACTTTTTAACTTCTGTCGATTATCTTCGTGCACTTTTTTTTTAACATCATCTAGTAATTATAGTAAAAACATTTGGTCCTTATATTCTTCAACTTCTTAAGCTGACTTTGGCGCTTTGACAATAACCGCTTCAGCATGTCCTGGATAACTTTCATTTCATCTCAGTCACCAACAAAATGACACGTGTTCGTTTCCGTGATACTACGCTGGGTGGGGGAACATCAATCATTGATGATTGAGTTACACGACGTTCCTCAGGTCGCTGGTGATCTTTTGTATCTTCTTGTTATATTGAGGTGCTGAGCAAGTTATCGATACAATTCAGGTTCATAAGTTAAAGTTTTAGTAGTTTGGCAAGTCTTATCATCCAAACTTGATGGGTTTTTTTTCTTTTTTGTAACAGAAGAGCTTATGAACGACAACTGATTGAAATAGATGTTATGCTTTCTGTCAGGTCATCCAAAGCCACATTTGGATTATAGTTTAATGTTTGGTTCGTGTGTATAAATGTCTCGCAGGCTTATCAATATTCAACTAATTATTTTACCTATAAGAAAACCTGTATATAAATTATATTAATGAAAGCGTTAGACGTGTGCATGTGTCAGGTATTGTGTGTATGTGTGTGCATGCGCGTGCAAGCAGGTATGTTGTGTGGGTATGCAGTATGTATTCAACTACAATCAACGGGCCCAATTTCTTTTAATGAGAAGCAAATTTCATTTAAATTAAGTCTTATTAATAAATACAAATTAAGTTTTTAATTAAAATTTCTATCACAATCCCATTTTTTTAGGTACGTTGTAACACTATTGAATTAATCGCCCCGTGTTGGGTATCGATTGAAAACTACGGATTAATTCCTGATGGTGACTGGTGGTCTAGGGGTAAGGTGTCAGACTTCTGTGCTGGCGGCCGGGCTTCAATCCTCGGTCCCGGCACAGATTTATCTGATTACCAAACCCTTCCTTCACCTCTGACAAGACATCTTGTGAATGTGGGGAATGCCAGGCCTCCACCGTGGTTCGGATTCCACGTTAAACTGTAGGTCCTTCATTTCATCTCACAATCACCCTACCATTTACACATTAGCGTAAGTGCGTATAACCCGAATGGGTAGTAAGACGCGGTGCTATAATAATAATAATAATAATAATATAATTCCTGATATAATAATTCTGTGACGATGTTTAGGCTGTCTCTAGCTCCGTGGTCGAGCACTAATTAAATCGGTATAATTAATAAATGTAAGAAATAGAACTATTGATGGGTGTTAATTCACACACGGTTTATTCAAATGACATATGTTAATTACTTATACATACTCCAATTGAATGCTTTATATCAATGCACACTTGTGATATTAATGTAAATTATTATATTCTGTGTTAGACCACGAGAATCAGTGCTAGTGTGTTTGTGAGTCCCTGACTGCGTTGCTTGTGTGAGCGTGGGTGTTAGAGCAACTTGTGTGACTTGTGCGTCTGCGGGGATCGTGTGTGGCTGCTTGGGGCTGCCTTAAACATACGCACAACGGCTTATATATGACATACCCCTTGCCTTTTGCTCCCTTCGTCAACAGTGTAAAAACTAACTAATAGAAAGAGTCCTGGCGACTGGTGTTGGGAAAGCTAGCTTCTCATTGGTATAGGAAATGGCGTCTTTGCCAAATACTGTGTAGTTGTTCCTTTAACAGGAAAAATGGTTATAAAAATATATTTTAATGGTGAAATCCTTTTCCCATTATTTCTGAAAAGCGCGTGTTTCTTCATGGATGAATAATAAAAGGATACTCTACATATGTTACTTTAAAGAAAAATTACCTTCATCCATGACTTTTTATATATTTTAGATTGATCCAAACCAATATCATTGACGGGACGGGACACGGACGGACGGCTACGGCTACGAGGACTTGAATGAATATTCGGAGTTGGAAGGTTGACTTCACTCCTCGTGTTCAACAAAAGTGATAGCGGAGTTAGAAGGTCGATTGACGGCTGTGGTTCCAGCCTATCCGGAATAGGCGGCCAAATCCACCCAAATTCAACGTTTGAAAGGTGAATATTCAACAAACTTGACTTAACCTGACAAACAACTTATAGAGACGAAGAAACAAACAAAAACCATAAATATAACAAAAATTACTCAAAGTGTTGTCGGCCCATTCAGGGCCAACAACAAAAACTAAAATGGACAAGATAGCTGACCACTCACTTGGACAGCTGAAACGACATCAGTCTCAGGACTGGGCACGAAACCTCGATGAGGAAGAGGATGTAGACATTGACACAACTGAAAACGAAGCTGAGAACGCTGAGTTTACGGATGCTACGGTCCTAAAGAGGAAGTTGCTTTTTAGACCTAAAGACGATACACCACCTAAAGCTGTCAAAGTGAGCAATCAATTTGAGACTCTCTCAGGAGAGGACCAAACTATGGATACTTCTGACATACCTACAAATACCACAGAAACTCAGAAATCAAAACAAAAATTCCACCGATAGTCATCTCGGGGACAAACAACTACTCAAACATTGTAAAGTCAATGAAAACCACTATGATCGGAACATTCAAAGTATTCTATGTACAAGATGGCTTAAAGATACATACTACTACAATAGAAGACTTTAAAACACTACAAGCACTTCTCAAAATACAGGACAAGAGTACCACAGTACACAATGCAAAAGACAAACCCTCAAAATCGTGATAAAGGGACTCCCACCCAATATGCCAACTGAGGACATAAAGGAGGAGCTAGAGATACTAGGGTACACGGTAACGGATGTACGACAGTTCACCTCAAGAACACAAAATGAAAATAGTGTACAAGACATAGTAAAACTTCTTACCGATATTTGTTTGCACACTCACTAGAACTGACAAAACTTTCAAATTTTTCAAGAAACATATCTCAACAATACCCGTGTTAAGATAGAACATTACGTCCAGCCCCAAAACTTCATTTTACAATGCCACAACTGCCAGAAGTTCGGGCACTCCAAAAATAACTGCGCAAATAAACCAAGATGCGTAAAATGTCTAATACCTCACTTGACTTCAGATTGCCCTAGAAAAGACAAGACCACTCAGCAAGCTGCGTAAATTGCGGCGGCAAGCACACAGCGAATTACACAAAATGTCCGACTTATCAAAAACTCATAGAAAGAAGATAGAACAAAGGCAGCAAAAAATAGAAAAGCCATACACAAACATACAAACGGCAACTATCAACAGCAAGGACTTCCCGACATTACCTCCAAAAACAACAAACGCAAACGTAACGCACCGCACATACAGAGACACCTTGATGATTGGAAGAGAAGACTCACATCAGCAGAAGGAGCAGGGAAAAACCTCCCAATTTGATTTTAAAGAATAATTAATATATTCAAAGAACTGGACATATGTGGCTTACTGAAACACCTGAGACCTTACATTACAAAAATAAAGCAAGCAGAAGACAAGATGTCAAAACTCATGATAATTGTAGAAGCGGCAACTGACTATTACTTCAGCAGTGATGACAATTGAAAAAGACCAACTAAGAATTTTAGTATGGAATGCCAACAGTATACTTCAACAAGCCCGAGAGTTTAAGGACCTACTAAAAACGTACGGATTGACGTAGCACTAATTTGTGAAACTCATTTACAAGAAACTAAACGATTACATATCCTAGGGTACACCATCTATAGAACAGACAGAAAGCATACAGGGGGGGGGACAGCTGTCCTAATCAAGAACTACCTTCCACACTACAGAGCGGACATACAGGATACGGAGAACCTTGAGGCCACGGCGGTTGGCGTAAACACTAAGAAGGGACCTATTACTTTTGTGGCAGTATACAACCCTCGAACAAGACTCTACTTAAACGAGACCTTGATCAAGTTACTGTAACTGATGACTACCTAATAGGGGGGGATCTGAATAGTAAAAATGTACTGTGGAACTGCCGGACAACAAACAGGAACGGAAGGATTTTAGAGCAACACTCCAACGAGACGGAATACAATGTAGTTGCACCAGATTCACCAACATTTTACCCTGGAAACCATCTTCATCACCGGACATCCTCGACATCATACTAACAAATCAAAAAATATCATCGGAGGCAGTATCAGTCCTACAAGAGCTTGATTCAGACCACAATCCACTACTTTGCGAGTGGGACATCAACATCGACACAACACAAACTGGCACAAAACCGACTACAAAGACGACCGATTGGACAATGTATAAAATCTGAACTACAAGAAGTGATCCCAATAAACTTACGAATAGAAACTGAGGAAGATGTTGACGCGCGATAGAAATATTCACGACTACAATCCAAGAAAACCTACGCAACTCATACACGACCTCGCAAAAACGACAAGACCTGAGACTAGAAAACCCAGAACTAAACTACAGACTAGCCCTTAAAAGGGAAGCCCGAAGAGACTGGCAAAGGATGAGGACACCGCAAGCGAGAACCAACTATAACAGACATAAAGCCATAGTAATAAGATTAGTTAACCAAATCCGAAGAACCAATTGGACCACCTTCGTGACAGAAACAGCCACAAATCTTCAACAAACATGGAAGATTACAAATATACTTAAAGGGAAACAAAAAAAAGCAGGTACACCAGCAATCCACGGCCGACAGGGGATGGCCTACACTAGTAAAGATAAAGCCGAAGCCATAGCAGAAACATTAATAGACCAATTCATGCCAAATCCAACCCAAGAGGAAGCTTTTAATAGAGGAGTCGTCAGAACAGTAAACGAATACATAGACAGAACAGTAGCAGAAACACCAGAATCAATCACAGACCATGAAATTCAAAACTCTATCAAAACACTTAAGCGAAACAAGGCACGGGACTTGACTGCATAAGGAACGAAATGTTAATAAACCTACCTCAAATTGCAATAGCTCATCTGACCCAAATACTGAATACAGCCTCAAACTTGCATACTTCCCAAATACTTGGAAACAGGCCAAAATTATCACAATACCTAAACCAGGTAAAAATGGAATCTTCCCTCAAAACAGAAGACCCAAAAAGTCTACTCAGTACGTTTGGAAAACTTTTTGAAACACTCATACAAAAAAGACTAAGACAACATACAGATGACAACAACATAATCCCGACGAACAGTTTGGTTTCAAGGCACAACATTCAACGACTCACCCCTACTCAACTTCATTGAAGACGCGACGGAAGTATTCAACCGACGAGAGTACATGATAGCCATATTTTTAGATGTGGAAAAGGCGTTTGATCGAGTGTGGCATTATGGACTCATTCAAAGATGATTAGATACAACTTCCCACAAGGACTCATACAACTGATCAACAACTACCTGAAAGATAGGAAATTTCAAGTCTCCATAGAGGGCACACTGTCAGAGAGAAGGAATATAAAGGCGGGAGTACCACAAGGGTCAGTTTTGGCTCCCTTCTTGTACAACGTATACGTTGCGGACGTACCAACCAGTCCAAAATGACATTTAAAACTATTTGCAGACGACACGTGATATACACCAAAGACAAAAATATATACTATGCATCACTAGCGACACAACGATACTTGAAGAACCTAGAAACATGCTTTCAAAATGGAGAGTCAAAGTGAATGCTGAGAAATCTACCGCAATGGTTGAGACGAAAAAATAAGACTGCTACCGCCGGAAAACTTCACTCTCTTATCAGGAGGACATACCGTTTAAAAACCAAACTAAATACCTCGGGATCAACATCGACAGAAGACTTACTTGGCAAACCACATAGAACTAACCAACAAAAAAGCGAAAGCAGTCTTCATACAACTATACCCCTACTAAAAGGACAACAAATATGCAGCAAACAAAACTCATAATTTACAGGACGGTGATACAGCCAATCATGCTCTACGGTGGTAGGTGGGGATACGCTAGTGAAGTGACGACATTGCAAAACTACAGACAAACAGAATATGATCCTAAGGGTGATAACCTGGGTAGATAGAAGAACAGGACGGACAACCTTCACAACATGACAAACAGCAAGACACTGACAGAAATTTTAAGGAAAGAAGAGACAAAATTCTACATCAAGTGCAGCACATATGAATCCATAATCAGATCCCTGGGAAACTACGATCCATATGAAGGAGGGTCCTACAAACGTCCGAGATTGGAGTAGCAACAGTTCACCCACAACTTCACCTTCACATTTCATACCTCATAAAGTGTATAACTAATAACCAAAAAATGTATTCCTTTTCAGAGATCATACCAATTTTCATAAT
>JBCFYV010003508.1:20487241-20535183 GCA_039000515.1 Timema cristinae | reverse complement strand
TCTTCTTCGTCTTGTTAAGTCAACACCATCAAGGTTAGTTTTATTTTATTTCTATCCATCTGTAGTCAGTCTTTCGGCTGGTTAGTGCTGCCCGTACTATCTGGTAGAAATCCAAATTACTTGGGGAGTTCAGGAAATGTGGTGGTTCCCCTTTTCTTTCCACACTGAATTTCTGTGAGCGACCATTAAAATTTCTACAGATTTTGCATGAAAGGTATTTTCACATATTTTCCAGGGTTCCTTTACATACCACAATCAACATGGGACCAATGTCTTTACTTCCTTTCAGAAAGGAAGTTGTGCTACGGATTTTTATCGCTCGATAATAATCTGTTGACCTTGGCAGGATTTTAACCCGCGAACATCGGGTCTAGAGGCGAGCACTTTACCTCAAGACAACCTAGATTAACGTTCTTTAGATATGGGAAATAAATTCCTATTACAGATGGAACTTTTTTTTTGTTATTGGAATGTTACTATCGTTATTTTTCAGTTTAATAAACATAATTGACATTTCTTCACCTTCAAGAGGTAAAGTAGTCAATTTAGAGTAAAGGATTGGTTTAGTTCTATTTCGTGTATGTGTTATATTGATTGAAATATGATAAATTATGCTTCAAATATAATTGATAACAATTTTAATTATCTAAATAAAAAAAATTCGTTGAAATAAGTCTCGAGAAAATTCGGTGTAATTACTAACAGGTTAGCAGAATGAAACCACAAGTTCAATGCGTATTCCAGTAACGTCCGGAATTCCACCAGAGTTCCTTATACTTGTGGGTAGCCACTCTAACCACTAATCCTCGGAGACAACTTAGATTAGAAGAAAAAATGTGTACTTTTATTCCCTCGCGTCTTTGGCAACTGGTTTATCGTACAGGTACCAGATTTGGATGCAATGCCATTTTATGGCTGATTTTTCATATTTTACTGATATCTCCATGCACATAAACGACATGAACATAGGACTACAAGGTAAGAACAGTTTGGTAAATGACCTCTTTGACCAAGTGAAGGCATTTGAAAACAAACCTCGGCTGTGGGAAGTTCAACTACAAAAAGGTGAATTAACACACTTCCTAACACTAGCCATATGGGAAATTCATAACAACGAAAAATACATTTCTGAACACACTGATCTAAGGTCCGATTTTAATAGGCGTTTCCAAGACTTCAAATGAAACTAAGAATGGTTCAATATATTTTTCACTCCATTTAGTGTTGATGTTGAAGACGTGCCAAACAATGTGCAAATGGAGCTTATTAAGTTACAGTGTAATACAGATTTAAAAGAGAAATATTTTAATGTAGTTATGTTGACATTTTACTCATAATATGTTGAAGAAAAACAATTTCCAAGCCTCCAAACTCATGCTCTGCTCACAGGATCACTCTTTGGCAGTACCTACAGCCTATGAACAACTTTTCTCAAGGATGAACATTGTAAAGTCTAAATTGAGAAATCGACTGACGCCCAATTAGAAAGCTCCCTTCGAATTAGTACTTCTGGAATTAAAGCCAATATTAATAAATTAGCTAAGAAAAATCAGTGCCAAGTGCCTCATCAAAATTAGACAATTTTTTTTAACAACACTTTTTTTATATGGGTAACAATTTATTTTCTATAGAATGAACTTAGTTTTAAACTTAAATTTTCACATTTTTATTGTGATTTGTTTTAGATTTTAGGTTATTTTAACAGTATGACAAAATTACATTTGGTACAACTGTACAAACATGAAATATGTATCTTAGGCTATGTGTGACATGGTTTACGTAAAGTGTGGTCCACAACACTTTAGTTGGGGAAAAAGTGACCCTTGATTCAAAAAAGGTTGAAGATCACTGCCCTAGAGTAAGTACGTAACAGTGTATTTTATTTTATTTGTGATATTTGGTGTAGTGTTTCTACAACAATATATATAACTATTATTTTGTTTCACAAATCTTACAAGTTTTGAGTAAATGTATATGTCAAGATAAAAGTGGGAGAAAATCTGTGAGATGCGCCGTACTATTTATTTTTATAAACATCGCAGACAATGCTCATGAATAAATAAATAAATAGATGTTAATGATCCCCTGGTTGTGGAAAAGATTATTATAGTTCTTTTTATAGTCACTTTTAATCATTTAAGATTTCAGGTCATAATTTCTTGATTTGGGTCATTTATGGGTAGTTATTTTAGAAATTTAAGAGTCTTTTGAGGCATGTTTCAAGAAGTAAGTTATTTATTTAAATCTGTTAAGAATTACACCTGGACACAAAAATTGAACTTAGGACCTTTGAATTAGCGTTCCAATGCTCTACCACAACAATTGATAAAAACAAAACCCAAAATCAATCAAGGAACTGTAATTTGAAGTCCATTTCCATAATATAGTGCATAAAATGGTCATTTGTAAAGTAAACTAGACCAACCATGTATATAGGTGTAGGTGTAATATTAATACAAGCTAGTAAGTCTAGTAGGTCAAACTTTTTATTTCGGAAAACAAATCTAGGAAAGTGGCTTATACCTACCTGACTTTCATTTGTTTTCAAAGAGGCTTGGACAGTGGAGCAAGAAAATATTACATCAACTGTCAACCAAACAAATTTTCCAAGAATTCCACGTGACAAACCTTCACACACCATTGCATTTCATGCCCCAATGTTTATTTCAACCACTGCTTCATACCTGTAAGTTCACCAAATATCAGTTAATAGAGTGCAAGGGATAAACGAAAGGTGCTGTGTAAGAATGGGACCGGTGCTATCCTCACTGTCAGTGAAGATACATTCATGGATAAAAATACACAAAGCATTTATGACTGATGGGAAAATTGTTTGCAAAGTGTGACAAGAAGATTGGCTGTGCCATGAAGTCACAGTTGGGGCAATATTTAAAAAGGGCTCTTCATACCCATAATACGCAGCTACATTTTTCAAAGAAGCAAGTTTTGCTCACTCAGATGGGACAGGTACTTTCCTATTTAAACAAACGAGTTATTTAAAAGGCTGTGTAGCACAATGGTAGCAGCTAATAATCTATGGTATAAACTCAAAGTCCCACAGTCTTGCACTTTCTTGGAGGAGAATTTCAAGAGAAATTTTCCAGACGATTCCACACTCAGAAAAAACCACCTACATGTATGTTACTAAGAAATTATGTAAAACACACGAAACGAAATTGGTGACTCTTATGTTTATGTTACTGTTGATGAAACAACAGATGCCATGGGACGCTACATAGCTAATCTCATAGTAGCCGCATCAAAACCATTTCTGATCTACTCGAAGGTGCTAGAGCAAACGAATCACAGTATGATAGCTAGGTTTGTCAGTGATAGACTGAAAGTGCTATGGTCGAAGGGTGTGTGTGAGTAGAAGGTGTTATTCGTGTACTCAGACGCCACCGCCTACATGATAAAATCTGCAATGGCTCTCAAAGTCTTCCACCCAAACCTGTTTCATTTCACGTGTTTGACCCATGCATTACAGCCTATTGCTGAAGAGGTAAGTGGTAACTTTCCTAATGTAAATAATCTGATGTCGACAACTAAAAAAGTATTCATAAAAGCACCGCAAATAATTTAGGTTCACAGGAATAATCTCTCACAAGTGCTTTACAAGGGGGGATAAGTGGGTAGAAGCAGTGAACTTTTACTGTGATCATTTCGAAGAAGTCCATTCAGTAGTGAATACGTTCCAATCAGAATCAGCCATTTCCGTATGTAAGTCTCAGGATTCCTTTCAAGACTCGAAAATAGCTTATTCTCAAGCTAGACATTGGAGGAGTGCACGGTGTGCTGAGAAGTGTGTGTAGTTTTTTAACGAGTATGGAAAAGGAGTAGTTTTTATAGTTTTACTTTGCTACATCGTGTTGTCCGGCGCCGTGGAATAGTAAGTAGACAGTACAAAGATCATCATCCCATTTTGAGTTCTCACCTTCTAAAAAGTGAGTTCTACTTGTTACATTTTAAATGGAAAAGTGACCCGAAAACATTCCTTTCGTGCTACTGAACGTCAGAGATATCTTTGAACGAACTGTTGAACATAATACAAGACAATATAACAGGACATTCAACCAATATGAGGATACAGAAAACATATGAGGAAGGATTTAGCATCCCTCTTAGGTTAGTTAAATTGTTACAACGTAATATTTATTATATATACCATCTTAAGGTAAACATTACATGAGTTAGTGGTGAGCTATTACGTTATTATGTATCATGTAGGGTAAAAATCCAAAGAATCTAGATTCTGGGCTGTTGGGAATTTTCTAAAGAACAGTGGCGTATTCTCTGGGTATGCTAGTCCTGCACCGCATACCCTTAATGATATGGACTAGTTTTTTGTTTAATTCAATGCTGTCTGTGCGAACTGTGTAAATACTAATGTTTAAATTGTTAATAAATATACAAGTAATGGATTATTAATTTTAAAACTAAAATTGGTTCATATTCCAAGAATACTGTGTTTTAAGTAATTCTACTTCCAAAAGGTTCTACTTAGCACAATAGGAAACCCAGAGCTTGCTACTTAAAACTCAAGGCAAGCTAGGGAGGCTCTAATGGCCTTGCCCAATGTCTAGGGGGTTGCAACACATTCCTTTCCGCTCGCCCATAAGTAATTGGCCAATGAAATCGACTTTTTACACCCCAGGTCATGATGTTCATGTGAAGCAAGCTAAGCATTGTGCCAACTATTGAAAAAAATATTTAAGATCACAATGTTTATTTAGTAAGCTAATTTAGAATAGTTTAAGTAATAATGCATAAAATATATATATAAAATTAATTGTAAAATAATATTATTAATATACGTAAGAAGCTATAAATTATACACTAATTAAATACATTTATTTATGTTTAGGTATTCTAGTTACATGTATTATAATGTATTTGGCAAACACATTTAACCATTCTTTCAAATTTAGGTATTTTAGCACTGATAGAGTGAGGAAAGGGGATGGGTAAGGCAGGTGAGGAGGCTACTTTAACCGTAGTTGACGATAATTCTTGTTTTTCTTTACTAGAAAGGATCGTGGAGTTTTAAATAGTGTTTTTTTAGTTTTTGTTTTACATTAACGACTTATTAGTCATTGTGATTTTATATCATTATACATCAAAGAACCCCAAAATTCAGGAATATGATTTCATCATTTCAGGATGATTTAGAAGAAAAAGGTAAAATAGAATATATTTTCTTATAATTTACTTAATCAGTGGCGCACCCAGCCATTTACTTTGGGGGTAGGCATTCAATCAAGGCTGTAGCAAGAATGACATTTTGATGGAGAGAGCGGGTTTGGGGTTGAACAGCCTCCTAAGACCTGAAGGCCTAGAATATTCATGAATATTAAATGCTTTTACAAATAATTTTTAGTACTTTTATAGTAATTAGGAGATTTAAATAATAAAAATGTTATCGAAACTATTATTTGAATGTTTTTTCATTTGTTAATTTTGTGTGTAATGGTAAACCTTCTGAATATTAGGCTTAAGTCTGAAGCCTGGTCTTAAAATGTAGCATATACATTCGATACATCTTCAATGCTAAATATTTTAGCTATACTTAATATTATTTAAATTTCTATTAACATTATTTGTGATGGGGCATATACCCTGTTTGCCCCTCTTCCCCTTGGGTGCACCACTGCTTACAGCAAAAGATATGTGTAAATATCTTAGCAATAAATCAATGACGTAGCGATAGAGTATTAATGTCCGAAATAATCTTCCCTATGTTAGTCAGAGTTTACGCATCTAAATAGCTTCTGAAGCATAAATTCTCAAGTTGAGAGACTCGTTTGTTTCCAAGCAGCATTGTGTGAGATAAGTTAGGCTTTAATAAATAGTTTTAATTGCAACGTGAGTTGGACAATCCAATTGATTCCCTCTCACCAAGATCTGATGGACACTTGATCGATGTATCATTTCATTTTACTCTTATTATGATTGTTTGCTTTGAGTATTTATATGTGCTTTTAATTACACTAGGATAACAGAATAGGATTTTTCTCTCTTATGCATTCAGAGATGTGCCTAGTGGTCTAATGGTGATAGGTTCTGACTACCGACCCAGAGATCCCGGGTTGGATTCGCAGTGCGTCCAGATTATCTGGGAAGCAGTGGGTCTGAAACGGGTTAGATTCAGCCTAGGGTGGATAAATAAAAAGCTACTCTAATAAAGTAGTAGAGGCTCCGGTATAGAAAGCCGAGCTTAATGGCTGGAGGCATCGTTGTGCTGACCACATGACACTCTCTATTAGCTAGATTTGGCACTGATTCGCCAAACAGTTTGGTAGCCACTCCGTAGGTATAGCCTGAATGCGGGCTGATGCCATGGAGCTACTTTTATTAAATTTTGAGTGGATGGTAATCATCGTTATCGATAAATAAAGGAAGAGAGAATATGGGAGTAAGGGGGAGAGGGGGAGCTCCAAATTTCTTAAGATGGCATACGGTTGAAGGGAAATAATAAATGTTCAAGAACCATTGTTTTTAAGAAACACATCTTCAAATATATCCCTTAAAATAATCCACTGACGTTCTTGGACAACGGTGGTTGAGTGTCCTCGGTCCCGAAATCTCCGTTGCAACTTTTAAAATACAGCATACCTATTAATTTTTCTCAAAATATGCCACTGCTAATGAATTATTATTAGTGAAAATATAATGAGAGATTAAGTGAGGAATATTTTCAAACAAAGAGTAAGTAAAATGTGTTTATTAGACATTCTACACTTTTTATACGTTATGTGTACAGACAAAAGAAAAGCAATAAATTTATCAGTTACAAGTAATTTTATTGGCAATACGTATGTCTTGTATTACAAAAACGTTTGGTAAAAACATGATACCTTAACATAATATACACTATGGAATCATGTTTATTTAAAGTTGTCTGTTGAATGTGAGTAAGATGTCACATGTGTAGAGTCCGTAAAGATTGGTGACGGTACCACAACAGGTCCAAAATATGTTGTCGCACGAGATGATTTAAATGATGGCCCATATGTGTTATATTGGAAATTTACTCTATTGTTATTGAGCTGTAGGTTTTATGTTTGATACCCAGACCAATCGATCAATTTTTAACAAGCATTATCATTTCACTTTTTAACTTCTGTCGATTATCTTCGTGCACTTTTTTTTTAACATCATCTAGTAATTATAGTAAAAACATTTGGTCCTTATATTCTTCAACTTCTTAAGCTGACTTTGGCGCTTTGACAATAACCGCTTCAGCATGTCCTGGATAACTTTCATTTCATCTCAGTCACCAACAAAATGACACGTGTTCGTTTCCGTGATACTACGCTGGGTGGGGGAACATCAATCATTGATGATTGAGTTACACGACGTTCCTCAGGTCGCTGGTGATCTTTTGTATCTTCTTGTTATATTGAGGTGCTGAGCAAGTTATCGATACCAAATTCAGGTTCATAAGTTAAAGTTTTAGTAGTTTGGCAAGTCTTATCATCCAAACTTGATGGGTTTTTTTCTTTTTTGTAACAGAAGAGCTTATGAACGACAACTGATTGAAATAGATGTTATGCTTTCTGTCAGGTCATCCAAAGCCACATTTGGATTATAGTTTAATGTTTGGTTCGTGTGTATAAATGTCTCGCAGGCTTATCAATATTCAACTAATTATTTTACCTATAAGAAAACCTGTATATAAATTATATTAATGAAAGCGTAGACGTGTGCATGTGTCAGGTATTGTGTGTATGTGTGTGCATGCGCGTGCAAGCAGGTATGTTGTGTGGGTATGCAGTATGTATTCAACTACAATCAACGGGCCCAATTTCTTTTAATGAGAAGCAAATTTCATTTAAATTAAGTCTTATTAATAAATACAAATTAAGTTTTTAATTAAAATTTCTATCACAATCCCATTTTTTTAGGTACGTTGTAACACTATTGAATTAATCGCCCCGTGTTGGGTATCGATTGAAAACTACGGATTAATTCCCTGATGGTGACCTGGTGGTCTAGGGGTAAGGTGTCAGACTTCTGTGCTGGCGGCCGGGCTTCAATCCTCGGTCCCGGCACAGATTTATCTGATTACCAAACCCTTCCTTCACCTCTGACAAGACATCTTGTGAATGTGGGGAATGCCAGGCCTCCACCGTGGTTCGGATTCCACGTTAAACTGTAGGTCCTTCATTTCATCTCACAATCACCCTACCATTTACACATTAGCGTAAGTGCGTATAACCCGAATGGGTAGTAAGACGCGGTGCTAATAATAATAATAATAATAATAATAATAATTCCCTGATATAATAATTCTGTGACGATGTTTAGGCTGTCTCTAGCTCCGTGGTCGAGCACTAATTAAATCGGTATAATTAATAAATGTAAGAAATAGAACTATTGATGGGTGTTAATTCACACACGGTTTATTCAAATGACATATGTTAATTACTTATACATACTCCAATTGAATGCTTTATATCAATGCACACTTGTGATATTAATGTAAATTATTATATTCTGTGTTAGACCACGAGAATCAGTGCTAGTGTGTTTGTGAGTCCCTGACTGCGTTGCTTGTGTGAGCGTGGGTGTTAGAGCAACTTGTGTGACTTGTGCGTCTGCGGGGATCGTGTGTGGCTGCTTGGGGCTGCCTTAAACATACGCACAACGGCTTATATATGACATACCCCTTGCCTTTTGCTCCCTTCGTCAACAGTGTAAAAACTAACTAATAGAAAGAGTCCTGGCGACTGGTGTTGGGAAAGCTAGCTTCTCATTGGTATAGGAAATTGGCGTCTTTGCCAAATACTGTGTAGTTGTTCCTTTAACAGGAAAAATGGTATAAAAAATATATTTTAATGGTGAAATCCTTTTCCCATTATTTCTGAAAAGCGCGTGTTTCTTCATGGATGAATAATAAAAGGATACTCTACATATGTTACTTTAAAGAAAAATTACCTTCATCCATGACTTTTTATATATTTTAGATTGATCCAAACCAATATCATTGACGGGACGGGACACGGACGGACGGCTACGGCTACGAGGACTTGAATTGAATATTCGGAGTTGGAAGGTTGACTTCACTCCTCGTGTTCAACAAAAGTGATAGCGGAGTTAGAAGGTCGATTGACGGCTGTGGTTCCAGCCTATCCGGAATAGGCGGCCAAATCCACCCAAATTCAACGTTTGAAAGGTGAATATTCAACAAACTTGACTTAACCTGACAAACAACTTATAGAGACGAAGAAACAAACAAAAACCATAAATATAACAAAAATTACTCAAAGTGTTGTCGGCCCATTCAGGGCCAACAACAAAAACTAAAATGGACAAGATAGCTGACCACTCACTTGGACAGCTGAAACGACATCAGTCTCAGGACTGGGCACGAAACCTCGATGAGGAAGAGGATGTAGACATTGACACAACTGAAAACGAAGCTGAGAACGCTGAGTTTACGGATGCTACGGTCCTAAAGAGGAAGTTGCTTTTTAGACCTAAAGACGATACACCACCTAAAGCTGTCAAAGTGAGCAATCAATTTGAGACTCTCTCAGGAGAGGACCAAACTATGGATACTTCTGACATACCTACAAATACCACAGAAACTCAGAAATCAAAACAAAAAATTCCACCGATAGTCATCTCGGGGACAAACAACTACTCAAACATTGTAAAGTCAATGAAAACCACTATGATCGGAACATTCAAAGTATTCTATGTACAAGATGGCTTAAAGATACATACTACTACAATAGAAGACTTTAAAACACTACAAGCACTTCTCAAAAATACAGGACAAGAGTACCACACGTACACAATGCAAAAAGACAAACCCCTCAAAATCGTGATAAAGGGACTCCCACCCAATATGCCAACTGAGGACATAAAGGAGGAGCTAGAGATACTAGGGTACACGGTAACGGATGTACGACAGTTCACCTCAAGAACACAAAATGAAAATAGTGTACAAGACATAGTAAAACTCTTACCGATATTTGTTTGCACACTCACTAGAACTGACAAAAACTTTCAAATTTTTCAAGAAACATATCTCAACAATACCCGTGTTAAGATAGAACATTACGTCCAGCCCCAAAACTTCATTTTACAATGCCACAACTGCCAGAAGTTCGGGCACTCCAAAAATAACTGCGCAAATAAACCAAGATGCGTAAAATGTCTAATACCTCACTTGACTTCAGATTGCCCTAGAAAAGACAAGACCACTCCAGCAAGCTGCGTAAATTGCGGCGGCAAGCACACAGCGAATTACACAAAATGTCCGACTTATCAAAAACTCATAGAAAAGAAGATAGAACAAAGGCAGCAAAAAATAGAAAAGCCATACACAAACATACAAACGGCAACTATCAACAGCAAGGACTTCCCGACATTACCTCCAAAAACAACAAACGCAAACGTAACGCACCGCACATACAGAGACACCTTGATGATTGGAAGAGAAGACTCACATCAGCAGAAGGAGCAGGGAAAAACCTCCCAATTTGATTTTAAAGAAATAATTAATATATTCAAAGAACTGGACATATGTGGCTTACTGAAACACCTGAGACCTTACATTACAAAAATAAAGCAAGCAGAAGACAAGATGTCAAAACTCATGATAATTGTAGAAGCGGCAACTGACTATTACTTCAGCAGTGATGACAATTGAAAAAGACCAACTAAGAATTTTAGTATGGAATGCCAACAGTATACTTCAACAAGCCCGAGAGTTTAAGGACCTACTAAAAACGTACGGGATTGACGTAGCACTAATTTGTGAAACTCATTTACAAGAAACTAAACGATTACATATCCTAGGGTACACCATCTATAGAACAGACAGAAAGCATACCAGGGGGGAGGGACAGCTGTCCTAATCAAGAACTACCTTCCACACTACAGAGCGGACATACAGGATACGGAGAACCTTGAGGCCACGGCGGTTGGCGTAAACACTAAGAAGGGACCTATTACTTTTGTGGCAGTATACAACCCTCCGAACAAGACTCTACTTAAACGAGACCTTGATCAAGTTACTGTAACTGATGACTACCTAATAGGGGGGATCTGAATAGTAAAAATGTACTGTGGAACTGCCGGACAACAAACAGGAACGGAAGGATTTTAGAGCAACACTCCAACGAGACGGAATACAATGTAGTTGCACCAGATTCACCAACATTTTACCCTGGAAACCATCTTCATCACCGGACATCCTCGACATCATACTAACAAATCAAAAAATATCATCGGAGGCAGTATCAGTCCTACAAGAGCTTGATTCAGACCACAATCCACTACTTTGCGAGTGGGACATCAACATCGACCACAACACAAACTGGCACAAACCGACTACAAAGACGACCGATTGGACAATGTATAAATCTGAACTACAAGAAGTGATCCCAATAAACTTACGAATAGAAACTGAGGAAGATGTTGACGCAGCGATAGAAATATTCACGACTACAATCCAAGAAACCTACGCAACTCATACCACGACCTCGCAAAAACGACAAGACCTGAGACTAGAAAACCCAGAACTAAACTACAGACTAGCCCTTAAAAGGGAAGCCCGAAGAGACTGGCAAAGGATGAGGACACCGCAAGCGAGAACCAACTATAACAGACATAAAGCCATAGTAATAAGATTAGTTAACCAAATCCGAAGAACCAATTGGACCACCTTCGTGACAGAAACAGCCACAAATCTTCAACAAACATGGAAGATTACAAATATACTTAAAGGGAAAACAAAAAAAGCAGGTACACCAGCAATCCACGGCCGACAGGGGATGGCCTACACTAGTAAAGATAAAGCCGAAGCCATAGCAGAAACATTAATAGACCAATTCATGCCAAATCCAACCCAAGAGGAAGCTTTTAATAGAGGAGTCGTCAGAACAGTAAACGAATACATAGACAGACCAGTAGCAGAAACACCAGAATCAATCACAGACCATGAAATTCAAAACTCTATCAAAACACTTAAGCGAAACAAGGCACCGGGACTTGACTGCATAAGGAACGAAATGTTAATAAACCTACCTCAAATTGCAATAGCTCATCTGACCCAAATACTGAATACAGCCCTCAAACTTGCATACTTCCCAAATACTTGGAAACAGGCCAAAATTATCACAATACCTAAACCAGGTAAAAATGGAATCTTCCCTCAAAACAGAAGACCAATAAGTCTACTCAGTACGTTTGGAAAACTTTTTGAAACACTCATACAAAAAAGACTAAGACAACATACAGATGACAACAACATAATCCCCGACGAACAGTTTGGTTTCAAGGCACAACATTCAACGACTCACCCCCTACTCAACTTCATTGAAGACGCGACGGAAGTATTCAACCGACGAGAGTACATGATAGCCATATTTTTAGATGTGGAAAAGGCGTTTGATCGAGTGTGGCATTATGGACTCATTCACAAGATGATTAGATACAACTTCCCACAAGGACTCATACAACTGATCAACAACTACCTGAAAGATAGGAAATTTCAAGTCTCCATAGAGGGCACACTGTCAGAGAGAAGGAATATAAAGGCGGGAGTACCACAAGGGTCAGTTTTGGCTCCCTTCTTGTACAACGTATACGTTGCGGACGTACCAACCAGTCCAAAAATGACCATAAGACTATTTGCAGACGACACGTTGATATACACCAAAGACAAAAATATATACTATGCATCACTAGCGACACAACGATACTTGAAGAACCTAGAAACATGGCTTTCAAAATGGAGAGTCAAAGTGAATGCTGAGAAATCTACCGCAATGGTTGTGACGAAAAAAAGACTGCTACCGCCGGAAAACTTCACTCTCTATCAGGAGGACATACCGTTTAAAAACCAAACTAAATACCTCGGGATCAACATCGACAGAAGACTTACTTGGGCAAACCACATAGAACTAACCAACAAAAAAGCGAAAGCAGTCTTCATACAACTATACCCCATACTAAAAGGACAACAAATATGCCAGCAAACAAAACTCATAATTTACAGGACGGTGATACAGCCAATCATGCTCTACGGCTGCGTAGGGTGGGGATACGCAGTGAAGACGCACATTGCAAAACTACAGACAACACAGAATATGATCCTAAGGGTGATAACCGGGGTAGATAGAAGAACAAGGACGGACAACCTTCACAACATGACAAACAGCAAGACACTGACAGAAATTTTCAAGGAAAGAAGAGACAAATTCTACATTCAAAGTGCAGCACATATGAATCCCATAATCAGATCCCTGGGAAACTACGATCCATATGAAGGAGGGTCCTACAAACGTCCGAGATTGGAGTAGCAACAGTTCACCCACAACTTCACCTTCACATTTCATACCTCATAAAGTGTATAACTAATAACCAAAAATGTATTCCTTTTCAGAGATCATACACAATTTCATAATTCAATCACACCCATCATTCACTAGATATACAAATTTCATCAATTCACTGTTTTCACCCTCATTCCATGAGGATAAGGGCTAGCGAATGCTGCCTGTAACTCGCAAAGAAATACAGCCCTTTCACAGGTGACCTAGCTTGGCGCTTCTGTCAAGGTGGATATCTTGTGTCGGGCTACAAACCAACTCAAACCGTGTATTTTTGTACAAACAATTCAAAGGTACCAATTCATGTAAAAATTAAGTTCATGCAACGAGGGTAAGGGTCTGTGAAAACAACCTGTAACTCGCATATCAAATCAGCCAAAACTTCCCACTGCTTGTCGATGACTCTATCGACAAGTGGGGAGGTTGGGGCAACAGGGGCAACCCAATATCATTACAACCTGGGTATTGGCTGTACGTTCACGGACATCCATTTCATCAAGAGAGTTGTGATTTCAACTATATCTATCATGATGAAGTAAGTATGGTTTGTCATCTATAACAACCTGGATATTGGTTGTACGTTCACGGACATCCATTTCATCAAGAGAGTTGTGATTTCAACTATATCTATCATGATGAAGTAAGTATGTTTTGTCATCTAGAACAACCTGGATATTGGCTGTACGTTCACGGACAACCATTTCATCAAGAGAGTTGTGATTTCAACTATATCTATCATGATGAAGTAAGTATGTTTTTTCATCTAGAACAACCTCGGAGAAAGTTGCATGCCCCTTCCTTCAGAAGACACTTGGCTGCAGATTTCATACGATTTTTTTAGAGAGAAAATTTTCCTAACCTCATAGGTTGTGTGGACGGCCGATATACTAGAGCTACAAACCCAGAAGATGGTCGCTCCTTATTTCTTAGTTATAAATACTACTGTTTAATTGTTTTAATGGCACTCTGTGACTCAAACTACAGTTTTAAATGTGCGTTCATATGAAAAAACTTCTGATTAAGGGAGATTTAAAAATTCAACACTTTTCAAAAGTTTAGGTGATGGTAATCTCAACATTCTTGCGGACAAAGCTTTACCTAACTCGATAAAAATTGTCTTACCCCATGTTTTTATTGGAGATTAAGTATTCAGTATGTTCAGTTTGTCAAAAAGCTTGATGAACGCATATGGTAGTACGCATTTGACTGTGACTTAAGAAGGTGTACAAATATTACCGCTTAGCTATAGCTAGGCGTTTAGTTGGGGATTGTGACAAATAAATGGTGGGTGCTTCATAAGCTGTTGGACGTATAATTTTATTTAGCAAACGGTGTAATAAAAACAATTTGCATCTTACATAGTTTTGTAAGAGTTAGGGTCAACTATACATTAGAAGACACCCTTTATATTCCCGAGTGGATTCCTTTAGGTTTTGCAGACATAGCAACCAGGACAGAATCAGTGACTGGTATCTGGGACAAGTTTTCAGAGTACAGTAAACTTTGGTTTCAATGAACCTCCACGGACTCTAATTTTTGTTTGCTATGTCCGAAACTCACTAAAGCAGATTAAAAAAAAATCTGAAAGTATTTAGTGACAAACAAAATAAGAGTTCAAATACAGTCGTTCTTTATTGAAATATAGTAATTAATCTTTACAAATACCGTAAACGGTTATATGCTTATGTTTATTGTATAAGGTTTTAATTAATATGTTTCCCCATATCCTTCTATAGAACCTCTGCTTTTTCCACACTTGATTCCAAACTAGCCATGCATTCAAAAAACTAGAATGAGTAGAAAAGTCTGATTTTTTAAGTTTCATATTCCTTCTCGAAGAAAGAGATTAGTGAAAACAATTACTAAATGGCCACAGATTGTAATTCACTGTCCTGTAACTCCTGTCGTATTAATACAACTAAGAAGACTATCTTCCTTTGCTTACCGCATATAAAGGTATTAGTGAAAACAATTACTAAATGGCCACAGACTGTAATTCACTGTCCTGTAACTCCTGTCGTATTAATACAACTCAGAAGACTATCTTCCTTTACTTACCGCAGATAAAGGTATTAGTGAAAACAATTACTAAATGGCCACAGACTGTAATCCACTGTCCTGTAACTCCTGTCGTATTAATACCACTCAGAAGACTATCTTCCTTTACTTACCGCAGATAAAGGTATTAGTGAAAACAATTACTAAATGGCCACAGACTGTAATTCACTGTCCTGTAACTCCTGTCGTATTAATACAACTCAGAAGACTATCTTCCTTTGCTTACCGCATATAAAGGTATTAGTGAAAACAATTACTAAATGGCCACAGACTGTAATTCAATGTCCTGTAACTCCTGTCATATTAATACAACTCAGAAGACTATCTTCCTTTGCTTACCGCAGATAAAGGTATTAGTGAAAACAATTACTAAATGGCCACAGACTGTAATTCACTGTCCTGTAACTCCTGTCGTATTAATACAACTCAGAAGACTATCTTCCTTTGCTTACCGCATATAAAGGTATTAGTGAAAATAATTACTAAATGGCCACAGACTGTAATTCACTGTCCTGTAACTCCTGTCGTATTAATACAACTCAGAAGACTATCTTCCTTTGCTTACCACAGATAAAGGTATTAGTGAAAACAATTACTAAATGGCCACAGACTGTAATTCACTGTCCTGTAACTCCTGTCGTATTAATACAACTCAGAAGACTATCTTCCTTTACTTGCCGCAGATAAAGGTATTAGTGAAAACAATTACTAAATGGCCACATACTGTAATTCACTGTCCTGTAACTCCTGTCGTATTAATACAACTCTGAAGACTATCTTCCTTTGCTTACCGCAGATAAAGGTAATTAGTGAAAACAATTACTAAATGGCCACAGACTGTAATTCACTGTCCTGTAACTCCTGTCGTATTAATACAACTCAGAAGACTATCTTCCTTTGCTTACCGCAGATAAAGGTATTAGTGAAAACAATTACTAAATGGCCACAGACTGTAATTCACTGTCCTGTAACTCCTGTCGTATTAATACAACTCAGAAGACTATCTTCCTTTGCTTACCGCAGATAAAGGTATTAGTGAAAACAATTACTAAATGGCCACAGACTGTAATTCACTGTCCTGTAACTCTTGTCATATTAATACAACTCAGAAGACTATCTTCCATTACTTGCCACAGACAAAGGTATTAGTGAAAACAATTACTAAATGGCCACAGACTGTAATTCACTGTCCTGTAACTCCTGTCGTATTAATACAGCTCAGAAGACTATCTTCCTTTGCTTACCGCAGATAAAGGTATTAGTGAAAACAATTACTAAATGGCCACAGACTGTAATTCACTGTCCTGTAACTCCTGTCGTATTAATACAGCTCAGAAGACTATCTTCCTTTGCTTACCGCAGATAAAGGTATTAGTGAAAACAATTACTAAATGGCCACAGACTGTAATTCACTGTCCTGTAACTCCTGTCGTATTAATACAGCTCAGAAGACTATCTTCCTTTACTTGCCACAGATAAAGGTATTAAAACGTTTACCTGGTCAATGAATGCAGTGACTATTTAAATTTCAGTCAAGCTTTGTGCTACCTAAACAAGAATTCGGGTAGAGAACAACCAAAAAGTAATGTTTTTAAAGAATTATGATGTTAGAATTACATTTCTTATTGAAAGTTAACATTTTACTGTTCACTAAAACATAAATGGAGGGTTCATTATAGACAAATTTTTTACCAAACATTAAAATGTATGTGGGTTTTGACCAATTAATTAGGTTCACCGTAGCAAAATATTAACCAAAAATGAGTTTACTAAAACCAGAGTCGATTGTACTTTGTTTCCCCTGAAGGGGAAATGTCATGGGAAAACAAATAAACTAATCAATTTTATGTATAGTATACAATACATTTAAAAAAAATTGTTTACATGAAACCTGTACCTCTTAATTTTTGTTTTTAACGAATAAAGTGTAAACTTACATATCTGTGTTTTTCTTGAACTTTTTTCTTCTCGCAATCGTTATATATTGCTTGTCAAACTTCATCCCATGCCTTAGTTTTGAGATGTTTATTAGCATATTCTTAGATTTCAAAGTCCCAAAGTGCAGGTCTTGATTAATTTTCAATAATATTATTATTATTATTATTATTATTATTATTATTATTATTATTATTATTATTATTATTAGCACCGCGTCTTACTACCCATTCGGGTTATACGCACTTACGCTAATGTGTAATGGTAGGGTGATTGTGAGATGAAATGAAGGACCTACAGTTTAACGTGGAATCCGAACCACGGTGGAGGCCTGGCATTCCCCACATTCACAAGATGTCTTGTCAGAGGTGAAGGAAGGGTTTGGTAATCAGATAAATCTTTGCCGGGACCGAGGATTGAACCCCGGCCACCAGCATAGAAGTCTGACACCTTACCCCTAGACCACCAGGTCACCTTTTCAATAATAAATCGATCTGTATCAGACTGAGACATTTTCCAAAACACCCTAAGAACAACACAACTAATGTTTTTAAAGTTCCAGGTCACACAACACGCTCACGAGTGCGACTGTGGTATTGAAGTTAGGTGAACCGTGAGTGTTCGGGCCAGGGGTACCAACCACGCAAAACAAAATATCGCGACCGCACCTTGCGCTACACCGTCTTAAAGTACTGTACCTTCGCTAAAGCCATGACAATCAATTTTTTTCTGACGAGCATACGATTTTTTGCTCCCACATACCACGTGCGTTCGTTCTCCAGTGAAACCGGTATAAATGTTAAAGATGAAGACAAGTGAGAACCTGACTTAAAGTTATTTAAAGTATAGCTGGGAGACAAACGATAAATAAAAAAGGAGAAATCCAAAAATAAGTTGAAATATAATGCAAACAAAATAATTATTAAACAACAAAGAAAAAAAGAAAAAAATTAACAAAACCTCTGTACAACTACAGAAAAAATAAGTTTAGTATCCGCGGCTATTTCTAAGTATGGGCCCCACGAGAATAATTGTGTCAACACAGAATTAAATAAATTAATTATTTTAAAAAAATGGGATGTTTGTGATTTTTTCAAGGTAAGACAATATAATAAGATTAGTTTACAAATTTGATTCAAAAACTCAAATATTGACTTAAGTCTTTTCCACCAGAAAGTATTGTTTTGTATACCAAATTAGATTTTTTTTAGTCCATGAAATTAAAAAGAAACGACTTAATGACCTCATTGAGCAGACGGGAATCTAAACGCATATTATAATTATAAACACATTTTATTAAAGCTGTGTTAATAAAGTTGATACATCAATAAATGTCAAAACTTTAGTTTGACAGGTCAAATTTATCATTTTCAATTGATAAAATTAAAAAATTAGATAAAAAGCCGTAAGTGTCCAATAATATCCTACTCTTATCATAAAACGCGATGATATAAAATAGCACTAACAACAAATATTTCTTTTATTCGACGCTTCATCAGTCGTCAGCGTCTCGTGATGAATAAAAAAGGGGCATAGAAACAAAATTGTTAAAACATCACAAAATAAAAACATAATCAATAATATCTTTATAGTTCTTTAAATAAGTAAGAGTGTGTTCTAACAAGTGATTTTTTCTCACATAAATTTAACAATAAAATTGGTTTAATTACATTCAGAGAAATTGAAATAAGTAAACATTCTTGATTAAACACACAATCACAATCACTTTTTAGTCTTTTGTGGTAGAATTTTTTACATTAATTATTATTTTTTAAATCATATACTTAGAAATAAGAAGAAATAGGTATCAATAAATATAACATACCACAAATTTTATACATAAATAACTAGGAAATAAATTGTAAGAATATATGTACAATTTTTTGAAATCATATGTGTGAAGTATGTACCAAAGAGCCATAGATTCAGTAAGGAGGAGAGTGGCAGAGTTCCCATAATTTAAGTTGATATGTTTAAAATTCATTGTTTACGTCTGATTATATGTGCAGTAAAGGAATTTACTGCTAAAATTGACCTTTTGTTTTTGTTAGAAATTTGTAGGAATAATATTTGTGGTAAAACTACACCATTAAGCACAACAGGTAGAGCGATTGCTAAGTAAAGTCATAAAGCCATGACTCAAATCCTTGTTAAGTCTGAATTGTACACACAAAATAGTTTAACTTGTCAGGTAATTTATGCGAACAAAATTAGGAACCTTTTCAGCGCATGTTATTAAAATATTTTCTTTATTTTTGATTTTGACTTTTATATTTAGAAAATATTTTGTAGCACATTTGATTTTTTTTAAAACAACGTACTTTTTAAAATAGTCGCCGTACAGTTTAATATTTTTAGCAGGTAAAAATACTACTTATTTTATGTAAATAATTTAGTTGATAATTTATAATCACTGAAGTACCGGAGAGTTCATGTTAATAGCCAAGTTGACCCCTCCCCCAAGTATCACTAGGGCTCTTTCACACAAACTCACTCTTGTCGCCTTTGGAACCCCACCTTCTGGGAAGACGTTTCTTAATAGCCTCAAAGACTTGTCTGTAAACCATGAACGCGAGGACTGGTATCGCGAGTCGCTCGTCCTTGAATAGGTACAGCCAACAAGCCACAGAGAACAAGGCGAGGTCCGTCAAGAAACCCATGAACGATCTCACTTTCTTTCTCGCCTCCACGATCTGTCGTTCCTCGTCCGGTCTCAAAGGCGTCTGATCGCGGAGCGATACGGAAACATGGGCGAGGGTGGTGAGTGCTGGGGATTGTAGATACGCCGTTTCATGTCTCGTTGGAGGGGATCTAACCACCTCCGTAGGAGGAGGTACGTCTGGGATTTGCCTCTTGGGTTGCGGTCCAAACACCTTCTTCGGATGGTCGGAATTATTCAACCGTCCGCCGGAATGGGACTCCCCGCCGTCGTAGAAGAAGGTGTTCACTTTATCGGATATTTTTATTTTCGGAGGAGGGGTTACATCTAAGGGTCTGATGACAGTGGCATGTTCGTCTTCGTAGAAAGCCGCTGCCTTAAGTTCCTCGGTGTTGAGATACAGAACCACGGGGGCCTTCTTAACTTGCCCGTACTCTCTGATTATATCTCCGTAGTGGCTAACTATCGCCAGGTTAGCCTCGGAATCTTCCTCGAGAGATTTCTGACGTATCCTCAACCTTCTATTGCGTGCCGTCTCAGCTGCCGACAGTGAGACGTCAGAGTCAAAATCTTCGGCCACGCCACCAGACGTTTGGGGCACCTCATCTTTCTTCGGACGTCGGACGACGGCGTCTATTTCACTCTTACTTGGGGACGGGGACTTGGAGACAGACGCGAAACCTTTTTCTTGTCTGGGCTGTTCCTTGTTATCAGCACGAACTATGTCCCGGGTCGTTTTCTTACCTACAGATTCTACTCTCTGATTGAGAGATGGCGACAACTCCACGGGAGGTGCTTTCTTCAAAATAGGCTTCGGCACGAAATCCTTTGGAGGAAGTTTGTATTCACCAAGTTTATCGTTTCTTAAGACCTTTATTGTTGGAGATTTATCAGGGTGTAAAATTTCTGACGATTCACTACGATTACTCATCGCAGTCATATTTCGAGGATGATATGTTTCCTCGTTGAGATCCTCATATCTACCATAATCTAACCTTTCTTCTTGTTCGACAGGACGAGAACTTAATGGTATCATAGTTCTAGGGTGGTAAGTTTCCTCTTCTTCATCTTCAAATTTGTTTAGGAAATCTTCACGCCTTGCTTCTTCTTCCTCCTCTTCGTATTCACTATCACTTTCCTCTTCCTCTTCTTCTTCCAACTCCTCATCTTCCGATTCCTCTTCCTCAAATTCTTCATCTTCCTCTTCTTCTTCAACATTTTCATCGTCGTCTTCTTCAACGTATTCTTCTTCTTCAGATAGAGATTGCCGAAGAGCACTTCTTCTCGTCACTTGCTCCAATGAGGCAATCTTATCCCGGGTTCTCGCTAAATCCTCACGCTCTTCCCTGGGAGAAACAAGTTGCAAAGGGTCTGCTCTAGTAAGGGAAGCTGTCACTTTTTTACAAACGCCCGTGGTTATTTCTAGCTCAGCAACTGCTGACCTTGAATTCTCTCTTGGTACAATCTCCACCTGTTTATTCTGCTGAGCCTGCAGCCGTTCTCTTAGAAGGGGGTCCATAAAGGGTGTCTTTAAAATATTTAACCCATCCTCGCTCCCAACTTCGAGGGAATTTATACGTATTCTTGTCGGACGCAGAGGGGACGATCGCCTCTCGATGCTCTGACGTCTCAGACGAGCCTTCTCCGCCTCTTCCTGAGCCACCGCCTGGTAGAACCTAGCCATAGCTTTCTCGTGCAGGAGCTCCGTCGAGCTGACAGCGTTCCGGAGGGGTGGGGTGACGATAATCTCACCAGAACCCAGCTCGGGGGATGACAGGGACATCGGCGGGGGGATGGAGATCTCGTTCTCGTCAAACAATATTCGTTGCTCCGAGCCACGGTCACTTCCTGAGGAATATAACTATGACTATATCATATCTTAATAATATATTTGGTTATAAAGAGGTGTTAGCATAACCCATTATCACCATAAAACAAATAACAACTTAAAATTAATGATGCTTTTTTTATATTATTACTATTATTATTATTATTATTATTATTATTAGCACCGCGTCTTACTACCCGTTCGGGTTATACGCACTTATGCTAATGTGTAATGGTAGGGTGATTGTGAGATGAAATGAAGGACCTACAGTTTAACGTGGAATCCGAACCACGGTGGAGGCCTGGCATTCCCCACATTCATAAGATGTCTTGTCAGAGGTGAAGGAAGGGTTTGGAAATCAGATAAATCTGTGCCGGGACCGAGGATTGAACCCCGGCCGCCAGCACAAAAGTCTGACACCTTACCCCTAGACCACCAGGTCACTTTTTTTTATATAAAATTTAAACTGGCCTGGTTCTATTATTTTGGATTTTGGTTCCAAATTCATCTTGATCACTCAAATGTTTATTTTCCCTTTTTTATTTTCTTTTTAACAAGGGTTTCACAAAATGTGTCCTCAAGTTGGTAATATGATCTAAGAGGTGTGAAGAATTTATATATTAATAATATGAAACAATTTTTAAGTCAACTATATAAATTTTATTACAATTCAAACTTTTCTTTAGATTCTTGTTAAGGATATATACTCAAGAACCAGGTTTCTGTATTTCATGTGAAGGGAACGACTTTAACTATTTCTACATAACACTAATGCTGTTTTTAAATTAGGATATCCGAGCTATTTGAGATAGTATGGATGAGGGAGATCGAGGATAAAAACAATTAACTAATAATATAATGGTAAGATAATTTACTAAACATGAAATCTTCCTCTCTATCACCCAACAAAAACACACACACTACCACACACACCACCCACCACCACACCACACACACACATACACACAACCACACACACCCCCACCACACACACCACCACCACACACTCCACAACACACAACCACACACACACACACACACGTGCGCACGTGACAAACTTCTGTGTCATGTTTCTCTTCAGAAGGATAACCCCTGAAGTTTCTAGAGGAGGCTATATTCTGTTAAATTGTAAATACCTCTATCAGCTTGTGACTCTCTCCTCTCCGGTAGAAGAACCAACATAAGCTCTGAGCTTCCATGAATAATACTATCATCATCCTCTCTGGGAAGGGTGGGTGATCTCACTAAACTTTGACCAGTTATAGACGGGCTTATCCTTTTCCTTAACTCCTCTCTGTCAATGCTCACTTGATTTCCCTCTGGTTTCTTATCACACAAAACCTTAGGAACGGGAGCTGATCCTTGAGAGTTCCTTTTGATGTTGGTCCTCAAAGACTGAAC
The DNA here is from genome assembly GCA_039000515.1 of Timema cristinae. NCBI lineage: Eukaryota > Metazoa > Arthropoda > Insecta > Phasmatodea > Timematidae > Timema > Timema cristinae. The sequence goes on along the minus strand of JBCFYV010003508.1, from coordinate 20,511,956 downwards.
TTCTTTCACCACCGCAGCTGGTACTCTCTTCGGAGATTGAACTGTATCTGTGGACCTCTGGCTATTAAACACTTTCTGTGGTTGAGCTGGTGTGGAGGGACTCCTAGCTGTTGTGGTACCTATGCTTTCTTTTACCTTCCTTCTCTTCATATCAGCGTTTTCTTTGTTCACATTCTCAACAGTAGCATCGGTTGGTTTATTTGGCACCGTAGCTCTACCTATTGCTTTGTGGACTTGCCGCATTTCTTGAAACTGTATCACAGTGACTGGTATGATCGGATCTGATTCCTTCTCTATTTTTATTGACGATGAATCTTTGTTCAACGATACTTGTAGGGGCCTATTCTTTGGCTCAATGGAGTCTTTGTCAGACTGTAACTTCCCTGTTGACTGAGATTTAGTCTTCTCTTCCTTACCGATGTTACCGCGCCTGGTAAATTCAGAGTGTTTGTTATCCACATTGTGACTTTGCATGTCTCCCATAGTCATACTTCTGCTTATCGTTGAGGCTTCCATCAGACTGTGGATAGACACATGAATACGTTACAACAATGAGACTAATTAAATATAAAACCTCAATGTTGGTCATTAAAACTCTTTATAGAATCACACGCATGTGTTTACTAAACAATTTATACAAAAAAAACTTTCGATTATTTTACTTACTGTTACCATAAAGTGATCAAATATATCATTCGTCATGGAAGAAAAATGATTCGTTATGTATATATCGCGTGTGTTTTGTGGGTTTGGTACTAGAGCTATCTTCACAAGACGAGACTAATCTATTAAATTATTCTATTCAAATTCAATATCAAACTTGTCCATTGAAGTCAATGCACACACTATATTATTGTATCTGTGTTGGATAAATAAATATTGAAGGGTAGGTAACAGTCCACTTAGTGCATTCTCGTCAAGTCTAGATTACCTGGAAACAACCCACCAGCCGCCTCTGGTATATAGCAAATTATATGCATTTCTCGTTGTGTGGATGTTGTTGAAGCGAGGGGAGTGTACAAGGATAGGGAAGAGAGGAGAAAGTTAGTGAGGATGGATTTTCTCGTTGTGTGGATGTTGTTGAAGCGAGGGGAGTGTACAAGGATAGGGAAGAGAGGAGAAAGTTAGTGAGGATGGATTTTCTCGTTGTGTGGATGTTGTTGAAGCGAGGGGAGTGTACAAGGATAGGGAAGAGAGGAGAAAGTTTGTGAGGATGGATTTTCTCGTTGTGTGGATGTTGTTGAAGTGAGGGGAGTGTACAAGGATGAGGAAGAGAGTAGAAATTTTGTGAGGATGGATTTTCTCTTTGTGTGGATGTTGTTGAAGCGAGGGGAGTGTACAAGGATAGGGAAGAGAGGAGAAAGTTTGTGAGGATGGATTTTCTCGTTGTGTGGATGTTGTTGAAGCGGAGGAGTGTACAAGGATAGGGAAGAGAGTAGAAAGTTTGTGAGAATGGATTTTCTCGTTGTGTGGATGTTGTTGAAGCGAGGGAGTGTACAAGGATAGGGAAGAGAGGAGAAAGTTTGTGAGGATGGATTTTCTCGTTGTGTGGATGTTGTTGAAGCGAGGGGAGTGTACAAGGATAGGGAAGAGAGGAGAAAGTTTGTGGGGTGATGGGATTAAAAAGGTAAATAGTGTTTTTTTTAGCTATATGCATGGCTTTGTGCCTAACCCATATGGGAATGGCGTGATTATGTAAGCACGTATATATGCGTGTATGTATACGTATGTAAATGGTGTAGTAACGAATAGTTCAATTTTTACATTTTGTGCTCTAGTCATTTAGTCTACTGAAAATAAGGGTTAAAATCACTTTTTTTCCAGTTATACCATTATTTCATCTCACAACAAAATGAAACTTTTATTTTTTCATGTAAACATAATCATTAACCAAATATAGATGCACCAAAAAAATCTAAGCTTCACATAAAAGGATATATAATTTTTGAAAAATGCAAAAATTTGTTAAAAATATATTTTAAACAGAGTTGATTGGTTTTTAAATTTTGTTCATTTTTTTATATAGTACTTATTTCTAATTTGAGCCTTACTTCAATTACATTCATTTATTTAATAGCACTAAGCAAATGTGACAGCATTTGTCTTCAGAGGGTCTGGGAAACATTTGTATGAAGCCAGCCCCCAGACTTACCAACCTGCTCCCTCATTGCGTATGACCTAGGTTTTTACATCGAATAACTCACCCTCTCTTAGGATCAGGCACAAAGATAACATCAGACTCTTCACTCGGATCGCTGACCCCGTAAGGGCTCTCAGCCTTGATCCTAAACTTGTACTCTGACCCTTCTATGAGGTCACCCAACGTAGTGGTCATCTGGCGGCACGTTGCAGCTTTCAGCCACACGTTCCAACCCAGCTGCAGAGGGAAGGGGAAATTCACCTGTATCACTTATAAGGCCAACAACCTTCGAGGATAATTATTGGAGTAGCTTTAATTCAAGCCAGTAGTGACTCATGGAGAGTCTTCAAGGGAGAATCGGTCTTATTAAGGCTGGAAATATGTTCCCCTCGATACAACTCAATATAATGACCTATACACATGGACAAGTTTTACGTTCTGAGCTTATTATAAGTTTTTAATCATCCTACTAACTGTCAACCAATATGATGAATATTATAAACACAAGTAGCTATCAAAAAAACTGGTGCATAATTTGACAACAATACTTTGCCAATTTGTTGAAATTATGTCGTCTGCTTAAGGAATCAGAATGTGTGCACAAGATCGAAATAACTATGCAGTCCAAGAACAAGGGCACGGAGCATGTAAACTATATTGTAAAGCCCCGTATACATTAGGTGAGACGAGCCTGTAATGTAACATGTAATGTAACAGATTCATCTGATTATGATGGGCCCGCGAGTGCGCTACGAACCATTCGCAGTGATCCGCCGGCTGTCGGTTTTCCCAACGATCACAAAGGGATTCGTCAGTTTAGTTGGGACGTGTTTGTTGCGTGCTAGCAAGAATGGAGAACTGGTCTGAGGAATCTGTATTTCAGATTATAGAATCTTGTAAAAACCTTAGTGTTTTATGGGACCCCAAGGAGGCAAGGATAAAAAAAATTATAAAAAAGAATCTTAAGGAAGATGCCTGGAAGGATATTGCCACATTAGCAGGACAAGCATAAGTTGTTTGCAAAGGTAAAATAATTAATTTTTCAGTTCTATTTCATTCAGCAAATTCTCAAAGTCTGAGGGAGACATCCTGGTAAAGTTTTTATACTGTCCACTAATGTGCTGGAACTTTAAATCTCGCAGTAGTTACGAACCAGTCCGTTTTGAATAAAATTATACACCACTATCAGCGAGGCTTTCATTGCTTTTTTTTTAATAGATAGGCCATAATTAACATAGTACCACTGCACATAATTAAGGCTAAGGCTTCTTAGTTATGAGACATTTACTAGAGCTAAGATAGCTAATTAAATGTAAATATATCGCACCCACGTAAATACTGAATTGAATTGAGATAATTATTACGTGGCTTGCTATATTCACCAATGGTTCAGAGGATGATTGCTGCGTGCTCGTTTCACGTCCAAACTGACGAGAATCACATTTCATGTTTCATCACAGGCTCGGCTCACCTATCGTATACGCATCTTAAGCTCCAATCAAGAGGACACTGCACTCACCCTGTAGTACTCTACAAGGTAGTTTCCTATCTTACAGCCTCCATCATCGTCCGGCTCGGTCCAGGACAAGGTAACTGATTTCCCAAGGGTCATCAGAACTTTCGCCTTACCCGGGGGAGTGGACGATCTGTAAGCAAACCAACATCACAGTATAATGAATTGATGATTACTAATAAGTACAGCTGTGAGATTAAGTGATGGGGAGCTTATGCTGAGATACTAAGAGATGAATAATCTTCCTCTCCTCTCTCCTTTACAACCTATTAATTCCTTTGGTAGACCAAAGAGAAAAGCATCAAGTCAAATATAGCACTACTTGCATGTTAATATATTTAGGGTAAAGATACTCCTAAGTTCTTCTTGTATGGGGACATGTTTCAAATTAAACTGCCCTACCTTCACCCTAGCTCTAATACATACAATTTGTTACAGTAAAATCTAGACTACTTCATACTTTGTACTGTACATTTATTTATAATAATTAAGTACAGTGGGTTTGTACTTAGTAGGACCACCTAACCTTACCATTCCTGATTGCATTCCCATTTGTTCCTGATGGGGATGTTTGTTTGTTCAAGAGGTTTTTATATTTGAAAAACATAGTGTACAAGTAACATGAAATAGTGGGCTCTCTATTTTGTGAGTATTCTTATTCTTATACGACTAGTGAGTTAAAATATTGATAAGAAAATACTTTTTACTGGTTATATCTTAAGTGGGAGCTATCTTAAAAAGAGTGCCCGACAATGACCTTGAATGTTGATGATAGCATTGGATTTAAAGGCAGGGGACTTTTCTTAGCCATTTAGTTTATATTCACTAGCCCAAACAAAAGTATCAAAGCCTTTCGTAAAATTCCCTCTTATCATAATGCTAGACAAGAAGGTTTACTCTAGATTTTGGATGCTCTTCAACTAATATAGGCTATTGATTATATGAGGATGAATAGTTAGAAAGTACAGTAAATTAATAAACCATTTTATCATGGTTTTTACAAACTGAAATATAGTTCCCAAATGTTATATAAATAAATCTGGAATAACTAAAAAACTGCATTCCCTTGTTTTGTAACCCACTTTAATGGGCTTGGTTTTCTCAATAATGAAAACTTATTCAAGATCTTTTTATGTTTAAAAAATATTTCGATAATAATTAAAGGTGTCAAAGAGGAATCATGAGTTGTCGAGGCAAGCCAGGCTTGACAATTGTTTCCTCTCAATAATATCAAACTTCACAATCTAAAGCTGATAAATACACATTCTCTCACATTGTTATCGTGTGTGGTTTTTAAAACTGATAGCGAAGGGGAGGAGACATTTTACTAAGAACAGTTTCGTCAAGAAAGAGCACTGGCAGCAATGATTTCGCCAACACTAGGATAGTAGCTAGGATGACTTATCATAACACTCTTAAGATTTAAGTCCTAGTAGCAAGGCCGTAGCCAACCAATAATTTCATGGAGGGGGGGGGGGGAGGTTTGGTGAGCACATACCCCAATTGCTGGATGCTAGGAAAAACTCTAAATATTAAACAGCCCTAGAAGCTCTCTGAAGTGCTTTTTATAGTAACACAATCCCCTAATATGTACTTGTGCCTTAATTTTGATATTGTTTGAACCAATAATAAAGGCTTATATATTTTGTAAATAATTACATTTGGGGGGGCGTTTGAACCCTCAAACCTCCCCCGCCCACCCCCTCCCACTAACTACCACCTTGCATAGTAGCCTCAAGTGCACAAGTCTCACCTGACCTCGTTACTTAAAAAGATGTTAACATTCTGGTGACTTCACTCTTGCCCAAGGCCATTTTTGACCTGGAAATTCTGCCCATTTAGCCCCATTTGACATATTTTAGCTATGTTTATTTTTTTGGATCGATTCCCTGTAAGGACGTTTCTATTTGCGGGTATTTAAAATAATCACTATAATATCAACATTTTATTCAAAACTTATATTATTATTTCGTAATACATCTGCATCCCCTCTGTCATCCAAAGTCTATCTGACCTGTAATGGTGACAAGGAAGGAAGCCACGTCTTCCCCCAATCTGTTGGTGGCCTTGACTTGATACTCTCCCCTGTCCGCTCTCCTGGCCTCCATCACTCGCAAGGAGGAAGTCTTGTCGGTGTTGTTGACTTCGTAGCGACCCCCAAAGGTCACCTGCTCACCGTTGTGGAACCACGTGACCCTGGGGAGAGGCCGTCCAGCCACTGACACCTTCAGCCGGATCACCTCGTCCTTTTCGAACAGCAGACCCTCCTCATACTGGCGGGGTAAGCGGATACTAGGGGGAGCTGAAACATCATCATCGCGAGTGGTCATTAATGGCGGACATCAGATCTTCAGCCAAACCCTTTCATCCTTTTAGAGCAGAAAACATCCTTCATATTGGCAGTGTAAGCTGATAATCAGGATAGCCGAAACATAGTCATCGTGTGTAGTCAGTACATGATTGCCAACCCTTTACTACAATCCTTTCGTCCCTCAATAACTGTAATTTTATTTGTACCAATAAATTCTTCCTCTAACTCATATTTTGGCTTGGTAGCGTAGTGCCACACCTTACCTTGCTATCATAGTGAGATGGAGATTGGTTTATCCAATAGGAGTACATAACAAATTAATGAACGTCGCTATTTTCGAAGGTGATTATGATCGATCTTCTAAGGAGTTGGTTTGCAAATTGTTTGAGTGTCATTAACTAGAACAATTTCTTTATTTATTTTTACCTCTTTATCTAACTTCCTCCACGTTGTGAAGCACTCATTAGTAGTTAATCAAAAGTGTAAAGAAACCACCCACATCTGTTATTTTATTAATCAAGCATTTTGCAATGTATTTCATTTTGAAGTATTTTATCTATATTATTGCGTCACTATTGCTGGCAGGAGACGATTAATAATGTCTACCCGGGATAGGTCTTAGTATCGAAAGAGAAGTTAAATAGAGAGATGGGAGATTTTGAAAAATAACAACCTTAAAAAAAATTCAGATTGAGTACCCTGAAACTCAAACAGTGTGTAGTTTCCACAAAGTTTAAAATCTGTATATTTGTTGGTTCCTAATAATTAGTAGCCAGCAAATATACTGATGTAACAAATGTCTAACCAGATACTCTTAATTATTAAGAGTCTTTGGTTGCAAGCCCCCTGTTCAGGTGGATATTGATCTCCTTATTCACCACCCTCAACCCTCTCACCCTCCAGTTTTAATTTGGCCTTGGTGACGGAGTGTCCCGCCTGTTGGTCGCGGTGCACTTGATCTCTCCTTCATCGGTGAAAGAGGCCTGGAAGATGACTAGGGAGCTCTGTTCTTCTTCCGTCACCACACGCATGCGCCGGTTGCTGAAGATCTCGAACCCGTCTTTGTACCACGAGACTTTGGGAGTGGGGTGGCCGCGGAAAGCCACCAGAAACTCCACCTAAGGGGACCAATATATATGAAAATGCTCATATGCATTCTACGATAAAATTTACCTTTTGTTTATGATCAATGAATCTCAATGAATCTCAGGAAAGATGATAACCTCTGCATACTTCAGTGGCCGCATGATCTAAGGCGTAACTCTCGTACTGGACTATACTGCTGTAAATAGGGAGATGGGACTTCGAATCCCGTAGGTTCTATTGAGGGTGGTTTTCCAAATTGATTTTCTACCCTCCTCCACGCAAATTCGGGTAATTTTCCTCAACCATAACTCACTGGTGTAATTAGTACACATGCGTATAGCCTTAACAGGTGGTAAGACAAGATGCAAAACGAATAAAAGATAACCAGCCTCGTGTTATAGTGGTCAGAGGCCCTGGCTGCTCACCTAAAGGTCCCGGGTTCTATTCCTAGATGGTACTGGGGGATTTTCTCAAAAAGTAAATAATTCCCATAGTCCCCAGGGATTGGTTAATTAGGCTTAAGTTAGTTTAAGATCTTTATTGGTTCCACTTCGTCATATTCTTTCTCATCATCCCCTTATCTTATCGAGACATGGAAAGAACCTTCTTTGAAAGGATGCAAGGCTGTAGCTGGGGGAGTTGGGAGCTCAAAACCTCGCGAAATTTTATGAACAAAATATATATGGCTTTATTTATGGTTCAAACAATATCAAAATTGAGATATAAATACAAATTAGGGGGCTGTGTTACCATTAAAAGCACTTCAGAGAGCTTCTAGAGGTGTAAATATTTAGAAATTTTCCTAACCTCCGGCATTTTGGGGTTATTTTAGCATAAAAAAAACACTTCACAGAGCTTCAAAAAGTGTTTAATATTTAGATATTTTCCAAGCCTTCAGCAGCTAGGAGGTTATTTTACCATAAAAAAAAACACTTCAGAGAGCATCTAGAACTGTTTATCATTTAGAATTTTTTTCTATCTTCCAGCAATTGGGGGAGGTGCCCACCAAAACCCCCTGAAATTATTGGCTGGTTACGGCCTTGAAAGGATGTACTGTTAGTATATTCGGGCGTCCCCCGGGCAATGGTACAGTAGTACTGGCTAATATCTATACAAAACTGAGATACAGAATGATGTTGCCCATAAAATCCATTATTATTATTATTATTATTATTATTATTATTATTATTATTATTATTATTATTATTATTATTATTACTATTAGGGGAATAATATGTATTCATAAAGTGTGGGTAAACTTCCCAAATATTTTAACATTCATCACTCACAGCTAATTAATGTGAATAATCTGATAGCATATATGTGTGTGTCAAGACGCATTGCATGTAACCTACGTCTACCCTGAAAGGTAGCTTACCTTGTATGGTTCCACTATGGTGCAATATATAAAATAAGGCCATAGTGTTGGCCATCGAGGTAAGCCTATTGCCTTTCAAGTTAAAGTGAGTGTACAAGCTAGTAATGGTTTCAAGAGAGGATGATGGATATTTCCACCCTTCCTCCCCTTTTGGTACGCTCCTGATGTTCTTTTGTTCACTAGTAGAATTTGTGTTAAGGGGTCCAATTACTGGAGCAACGAAACGCTTTTCAGACCTACAAAAATCTTTAGTTATTCAAGAAAGGATTATTTTTTTTAAATTTCAAAATATAGCTCACTTCAAAATTGAGGTGAAACAAAGCTTACAATTTTAAGTTTCATAGTTTAAAAATTAGCTTTATGAAAGGGTATAATTTGGTTGTTTCCAAATAGCCTTCCTTCCAATAGGAGGTGGCCTTTAGCCCCACAACCAATCATATACTGCTACCTTCTCGTTCTCCAAGGCGGTGGTGTCCTTGAGTTCCAACATGAAGTGTGGCACGCTGACCCCTGACCTGTACAAGGTCACCGTGAGAGGCTCCGACAACTCGCCGGGCTCCGACATCCCCGCAGAGTTCTCAGCGCTCACCCGGAACTGGTACCTCCAGCCGGGTTCCAGACCGCTCAAGGTCAGCTCGGGTTTTGTCACAAGCTTCGGAGTCGCGCGTACCCAATGGGGGGACCCGGTGCGCTTGTGCTCCACCAGATAGCCTTCAAACAGAGGTCAAGGTCGTTTATCAAGGTTAGGGGAACTTGGTTAATCATTATGTATTTACATTCGCTTACATCTACAAAATATCAATATATTTATTCAGCAAATACATAAGATTGGACTATGGCAACATCAGCTTTAAGAGTTAATAGAGCATGTCTGTAATATAAAAAAAAAAAATTGATAGAAGGCTTTGTGTTAGTTAATAATGGTATTTATAAATAACCTTCAATTATATTAACGGCTAAGCTAAGAGCTAATGTCCATGGTAAATTTTATTTTAATGAAAAATTCAATACAAATTATAAATTGGTTTAGTTCTAGAGCTGTTTCTTGAGGTCAAGGTCAGTAGAGGATGTGCCCTTTTATTCCCTAGATAATTTGTCATGGACAGAGATTCTTGTGATCTATTGCGTCCCTATGTAATATTATGATTAAGGTCAAGGTCATTAGAGGTCGTTTAGTACAATATATATTCCTTAAGCTTAGTGTCAGTTCTTCAGTAGCCCCCCCACCCAGTTTATGAAAAAGATAAAAAAATCTTTGCATGGAACTGTGCGCTCCACAGTGCCAGTGACGTGGTGTTTGACTGTTGTGCGCATGCGCTCATAGGAGGGGGTTGGGTAGGAAGGTGGGACTGCCAGGTAGAGAGAGCACTGTTGCTCTCGCAGTGCTGGCTCTGGCGTGATGGTGGAAGGAAGTTTTTGTTTTACTCAGCGTGTGTTATGCTTAAAAACCATGTACCATGTTATTTAATGTAATAAAGTGTAGAAGAGTTTAGAATTAGATTAATATCCTGCTTCCAGCTATTCTATTTGATTCATTTTTTTCGGTTATTTTATTTAACAGAAAGACTAAATGCGCTTGCAGTACTTTCAACGGAGAAAAATTTCCTCAATTGTCACCCAGAGATCAAGGAGAAAATTATTGAACTTCTTGCGCAAATTAAAACAAGACGAATGGATTTCATTTTTAAATGAATAGATTATTATTATTATTATTATTAGCACCGCGTCTTACTACCCGTTCGGGTTATACAACTTACGCTAATGTGTAATGTAGGGTGATTGTGAGATGAAATGAAGGACCTACAGTTTAACGTGGAATCCGAACCACGGTGGCGGCCTGCATTCCCCAAATGAATAGATCAAGCTTGAATTTTAACAATTTAAGTTAAAGTAATTCAAAAATGTTTGGTTTTTTTTTTGTTAAGATTCTATCAAGTTCCTGAATACATTTTCTTTTATACATGTTTTTTTTTTCCTTTTACACAATTTTAAAACAAACGCTAAACATTTTCTGGAGCAGCACCCCCTCTAATTTTAGCTACGATCTGCCACTGCAAGTGTTCTATCTCCAAAATTGTTAAATTTGAGATATTTGGTGTTAACGTTTATTTAGAATGCATATGATTCACCTGTGGTGAAATTGAGACTAATATATAATTACTTAAGAAGATACAAACTCGAGTTGTCATCTAGTAACATTGGTTTTATACACAAGGTCAGACTTCAATGCTCTTTTACACATAAGTGAAAGTTTGGACATAGAACACTTGCATTCTCGGGTGACGATATTCTGATCAAGTTTACGGAAATCTCGTAGTCTTCTAGCGGTCAGCTGAAGAAGAGAGAGTGAAGTACCTGTGACGGGCGCGCCTCCATCGTTGATAGGGGCTTCCCATCTGATGGTGACGAGGTCAGGCTGGTTCTGGGGTGTCCCTGGTGCCAGGCTGGGCTTTCCCGGTGGTGCGGGGGCACTAGAAAAAGACATAAAAATCTTCAACATCGTGTACCTGGTACTTTTTGAGGAATACTTTAACATACTTTTTATAAATATTAATTTAAAATTTGTTCTTGGGGGTAGTTTGGGGCATTCCCTTTTGACATTGATGAAGTTCAGGAGACTGAATATTGTGTATGTCCTGGAATTAAGCTAAGTTTTTAGGCGTGTGTTGATATAATTAATTTATTTAGAAAGTGCAAGTTAAACATCATGGAATTAAGTTAGTTTGTAAGTCATGTACTGATATAATATTTTGAGTTAAACATATCTGAGAATTAGGTTAAAATGTAAGTCGTATGTTCATACGACTATTCGATTCAAAAAATCCAAGTTAAACATCCTGTAATTAGTTTAGTTTGTAAGTCGTATGCTGAGTTGATTCACAAGGTAAATTTAGAAGTCCTGGAATTAAGTTAGCTTGTGAGACGTGTTTTGGTATCATAAGTTGATTGAAAATGTACAAGTTTAATAGCCTGGAATTAGATTTGTTGATAAAATCAGTTGATTCAGAAAGTACAAGTTAAATATCCTAGAATTAAGCTTGTTGATATAATCAGTTGATTTAGAAAGTAAAGTTAAATACCCTAGAATTAGGTGTGTTGATATAATCAGTTGATTCAGAAAGTACAAGTTAAATATCCTATAATTAAGCTTGTTGATATAATCAGTTGATTCAGAAAGTACAAGTTAAATATCCTAGAATTAAGTTTGTTGATATAATCAGTTGATTCAAAGAGTACAAATTAAATATCTCTAACCAACAAGTTTTTTTTAGAACCCGTCTTACTACCCATTCGGGCTATACGACTATGTACTAATTACATTAATGGGTTAGGGATTAGTAAGGCTTAATTGACAGTAAATGAACCCGCATTTGCGTGGAGGGAGAGTGGAAAACCACCCTCGGTGTACCCGACCGGGATCGAATCCCGATCACCCCGTCTTCAGCAGTCCAGTCCAACACTAGACTAGCGCGGTAGACCACGTGGCCACCGAAGCGGGTGTTAGCAATTAGTGTTGATGCATGGCAATCAGGAGGTACAATAGGCGAAAAATGTCCTTGGGAAAGAGTATACAGCCATGAATTGGAGTACATAATTAATTTCAATTGAATGCAGTTTAAAAAATTACACTTGGCACGGGATATTATACACATATCTGGGTAATTCTAAAAAAATAAATAAAAATAAATAAAAAATAAGAATTTAAGTTTTAATTTAAATCTTGTTTTATATTTGTTCTTGCATCTATCTGATAAGATTCTATTTTTAATCAAATTTAAAAATAGGTATACTCGGTGTTTTTATACATCCACATTAAAACGATTTGATGGTTTTATAGTTTTACCAAAATCCTAGAGAGGACTATAAGGGTCCAAAATGGAAATGGATTTCCTAAAAAATATGGTACACCGCATAGACTTTCTTACATTTTCATTTTTAAATAAAACATTTACTAAGGACTCGTAACATTTGTGAAACGAAATAACGTAGAATGTTGGAAAAACACTCCATCAAAGAGCACAATTGAAATAATACACACTGTTACGGAACCATTGAGAAAGAGGGAGAGGTATATCTCTGTCCACCAAAAAGAATAACGTGTATTTATTTACTTTTATCATCACGTCTTACTACCTGCTCAGGTTTTACGCAAGTGTGATAATCACTCTGATGCGGCAGGATGAAGAAGCATTTTAGAGGTAATCTACCCGCATTTTCATGGAAGTAGAGTGGGAAACCATTTAGTAAAAACCACCCTCAGTAGACCCGACCTAGTCTCCCAGTATCCACGAGAGTGACGCCTTAGACCGTTCGACCACTGAAGCGGATAAGAGCATAGCAATCAATTTCAATTGGCAAATAGCTCCATAAAAATAAATATTTGGTTTTAGCTCAGAAACTATTGGTTATATAAAATTAAATTTAAAATAAAAGATGTTTATTTTTAATAGTACTTCAAGTTTACAATGATAAGTTATTTAATATTTAAATAGTTGCAAAAATATGATCCAATTTGGAAATTTTTGTTTGTGTCAAATTATCTTTAAAACAAGCAGAAATTTATAAATCTTAAAGGACACACACACACACAAATATATTGGTTTGATAGTTATTCACATGTGTTGGTAGGCATATTTTTCCTTGACACGTGTCCTTATTGCCAATTGCCTTGCCCAGTGCCCATTGCCCACTGCCCACTCTTACTCTCCCCCAACATAGCAATAAAATGCAGAATAAAAATCTAATTGGTCTCACAGCCTCATTGATCACCACCACAGTCCTCATCCTCCATTTCCATTAGTCTAAAAATAAAAATTGAATATTCCACCTAAGAGGGGGGACACGTGCCCCCTGACCTCCCAAAGTTCGCGTTTGCTTTAAAATAATGTTCATGGAATAATAAGAATTGTCATTTTATTAGTGTGTTAAACAGTGCTTAGATACAAATTTAATCAAAATTGTTAAAGCGGATTTCGAGAAAATCGATTTTATCTCTTTTTGCCCTTCAGTAAACTGCCCTTAATTTTAGGGTTATCAAATCTATTTACAGCAATCCTTCTAGGGAAGATATGAAAACCCATGATACCAAGTTTAAAAGCCTGATCGGTAAAATGGTTTAGACTCTATGCTGATATACAGACAGACGGCATCGCAAAAACAACTTTATCGAGTTCAAATATCTTGAGTTTGATTTTTTCGACAGTAACAATAATTCTCTCTTCGAGTGATAGAGAGAAAGTAGAAACATGAGTATCGTTATATATTAAGATTGTTTGTAATGCCCAGCCCCATTCCCCCCAGATCCCACAAGAAGAAGTTAATGGGAAAATTAATACACCTTTGTCTTCTTAATTCTTTAATTTTTTTTTTCTTACTTGAGGGGGGAAAGGTGGAGGTGGGTTAGGGAAGGTTATCATGGACCCAGCTTTAAGATTCACCTCATGTTTTACTAAACACATTACATCTGAGAAAGAGATAGCTAGAATGAAAGGGAGAGGGAAGTATCGTCTGCAGCTACTCACCCGGCTCAGTTTGTTTGTTCTAAGAGGGCCCCGATGTTTGGGGATGTTCCCAGAAGATCTGGCAGCTAGTGCTCCTCTTATCAGAGGGAAAACAGTTGCGTAGATTCTTAGGAGGATGAGTAGGATAGGACTAGGGTCTTACAGACATGTGGGTCGAACACTCTATCCACTGATATACTGACAAGGTTATGATAGGACCAGGGTCTTATAGACATGTGGGTCGAACACTCTATCCACTGATATACTGACAAGGTTATGATAGGACCAGGGTCTTATAGACATGTGGGTCGAACACTCTATCCACTGATATACTGACATGGTTATGATAGGACCAGGGTCTTATAGACATGTGGGTCGAACACTCTATCCACTGATATACTGACATGGTTATTATAGGACCAGGGTCTTATAGACATGTGGGTCGAACACTCTATCCACTGATATACTGACAAGGTTATGATAGGACCAGGGTCTTATAGACATGTGGGTCGAACACTCTACCCACTGAGACACCGGGACGAGCACCGTATCTTACAGATATCCAACGAGATCCATGTGAACAAATGACTGACGAGGCAGCGCTTAGCTGACGCCGAGCGATAGATATTTAGATCGTCAAGTGCCTGAAGTGACCGCTGTTGTATCTAGCTCAAGTTATTCCTGGAAGTCTACGCATTGGCGAGGAACGGATATCCTGAGGGAACAAAATTTACAAACAAATACGATTAGTGTTTATAGTAAATCCATCGCAACAGACTCGCAAAACAAAGACAATGTATTATTTTTGTTCGTATTGTTTTAGTGTTATAGGTTTTTTACCTTTCTCTTTAAGAATCTATGGCTTAGTTGATATTTTAAGATTTTTTCAGAGCATTTAAAAAATAAATGTGGGATTGCCAACTATAACAAATGGGCACTAGATTTATCCTAAAAGCTCCAATTTTTGTGTGTGTTCACCGCGTCTTACTTATCCTCACATTTATTCGAATAGGATATTAGAAAAGTGGGGTGAAATTTAGAGGAAATGTAATGTATAGATGTGAGACTTTTTAAAAAAAAAATCGCGCTACTGTTTCCGGCAAATTTTCCGTTTTGTTTGAATGTTAATATGTTTAAATGTTAATATCCTCTGTGGGTGACCTGGTGGTCCAGGGGTAAGGTGTCAGACTTCTATGCTGGCGGCCGGGGTTCGATCCTCGGTCCCGGCACAGATTTATCTGATTTCCAAACCCTTCCTACACCTCTGACAAGACATCTTGTGAATGTGTGGAATGCCAGGTCGCCACCGTGGTTCGGATTCCACGTTAAACTGTAGGTCCTTCATTTCATCTCACAATCACCCTACCATTGCACATTAGCGTAAGTGCGTATAACACGAACGGGTAGTAAGACGCGGTGCTAATAATAATAATAATAGTAATAATAATAATAATATCCTCTGTGCACAAATATATGCATCTCAAAGCAGGAATTTTAAAATTCGAAGATGATTTTTTTTAAAATTATTTAAAAACTGGTTAGGCAGAAATAAAATGAAGAGTTTATTTTATCTGTCTGAAACAAATCCATTGCGTGGCTACTACGGGTAACACCGGGTACTTTTGCTTCTACTTCAATATAATAATTAAAGCCTTAAATAATACATCCCTTCCCTGTAAGCACAGCCCTCTTTAGTTACAGGCCAGAATACTGAAGTTTGGCAACACCACGTCGAGGCCGGTCGACAACACAGCCACGTGCATTATTGCTGATTTACTGTGGATTCACAAGTTCGCCGAAAAACTAGCGCAGAACAGAAACGTAGTCACGTGACTAGCTCTAAACCTATCACAAGAATTCCACCTTATCGGTGCGAGCTGTTCCGATAAAGTTCAACTCATCTCTACTTTGTCCGCTCTGCCCGATAAGTTTGGCACAGGAGAACCAATCAAATTTCTTAACCATCCCCTTCAAATAAGTACGCATGCGTATTTGACAACGTATGTTCTCTACAGCCAGAAGCTAGCAGGCGGCTTAGTTTGAGGAGATTTGAAATAACCCGTTAATCTAGACCGCGTTAATCGAGGTATTATTATTATTATTTTATTAATAGCACCGCATCTTACTACCCGTTCGGGTTATACGCTAATGTGTAAAGGTAGGGTGGTTGTGAGATTAAATGGAGGACCTACAATTTAACGTGGGATCCGAACCACGGTGGAGGCCTGGCATTCCCCACATTCACAAGATGTCTTGTCAGAGGTGAAGGAAAGGTTTGGAAATCAGATAAATCTGTGCTGGGACCGAGGATTGAACCCCGGCCGCCAGCACAGAAGTCTGACACCTTACCCCTAGACCACCAGGTCACCACAAGAATGATCTAAAATATAGGTTTATCCAATAGAAAATAAAATATGCTGATAATCATCTGTTTTAAGTGAGAGTTGCAATGCATCATGGGTCAACATACAGCGAGTGAATTGCTGCACCACTGAGGCAGATTTTGCTTCCTATTTTCGGCGAACTTGTGAATCAAAGTTTAATTAGTTCACTTTGTTCTACTGTGCAGGATGTTTGCTTCTCTTGTTATTTACTAGGTTTGATATTTTGCTTTGTTCACGCCTCTATTGTATTAGGTTTTGGTTCATATAACAAAACATACAATATATGAAAACTATGTTATTAGTGATATTCAACTAACAGCTGACGCGATTACAGAATCCTCAGTTTTGTACATTTGTGGTTTTTATTTCTACAAATTGTCTGTTCGTTTGGAATGCAGTTGTTGCATTGATTTTTTTAGTAGGGCATAATACAGATTCTAGATATTTTAATAATCTTACCAGAGAAAGACTAACTACAGTAGCCCCGTGGCTTCTTTGGTGCTCACTGACAGCTCACAGCTGACTTCTAAATTTCGACCGTCAGAAGTGACAGCTGCTAAACACATGTTTTTTCAGATCATATGGTTCGGCGTAGGGATACATAATTTGGTCTGGTAACGTTTCAAAGCCGTCAGCTGTCAACTGTTAGCTGTCAGTCAGCACCAAAGAAGCCATGGGGCTACTGTAACTAGTCCATCAACAGCCGCCTTTAGGATTGGAGTTATTGTACGTAAAATAATGAAAATTTTAGTAACAGAAAAGTTGGAAAACCAGTTTCTTCAGCACAAAAATCAGAATAAACTTTTCCTCTGCACCCGATTCAATAGTCTCGTGGTTTAAGATGCTACTCTCACATTAAACTAGATTGCCAAATACGGGGAGATCGAGGTTCGAATCTCGGTCGTGTGTACTGAGGGTGTTTTTTTTTCCAAAATGATTTGCCACTCTTCCTCCATGCAAATTCGGGTACACCACCTATAAATATATCCTTCCTCATTCCTAAAACCATTAACGTAATTAGTACATACGCGTATAGCCTGAATGGGTAGTAGACACGGTGCTATAAAATACATTTCCTATGTTTGGCCTACAAATAGATTTGTAAAGATCCAGATTTAGATCAATTCACTAACAATTACTGTTTCTGCGATAATTCTTTGCATGAATCATTTTATTTGGATTCGTTAACGCTTTGGAATATACTTTTATCAACTTTAACAAATATAGGAACAATAAGCTATAAACTGAAAATTCTTATTCAGAAAAAATGACAAGTTTAAACACTTAAAAAAAGTAATGTTTCAAAATTCTAAATACCATGGCCGTTAGTGTTCAAAGCAATCACATAATGAACACTCTTGATTTTATTAAAATACTAGCTTTTACCCGTCGCGGCTTCGCCCGCAATAATTGATAGAATCTTTTAATTTTTAACTAAACTGTTTGGTCATAAATCAAACTTTATTTTTTTCAAATATCTATGAGTTTTTCTCAGTTATAGCTGTAAATAATTTTGCCGTATTTTAATTTTCACTTTTAAATATTTCGTAATAAAAGAAATATATATTATTTAAGTTATCAATTATAAATTTTTTATTTTTTATAATTTCCTTCCTAATTAGTAAGATAAATAAATAAATGAAATAATATTTTTTTCGAAATATATAGCTAAAAAAATCACATATCTATTATTTATTAGTATGAAACTACGTCACACTAATTACTATTTAGTTTAATTACAAAATATTAAATCACAAATTCTTAAATAACATCATTTCAATCACATCATAATCATATATTTATTATTATTTAAAATCAAAGGTTGGGAATAGTCCTATATGTTATTCCAGGACATACTCTACCAACGTACAAAGTTTAATTCGAATCCGTTCAGCAGTTTTGACGTGATTGAGCAACAAACATCCAAACACACAAACTTACGCATTTATAATATTAGTAAGATTTGCTAAAGAACTACACCGAGACGTAGTAATTGAACTCAAGACCTTTGTATTAGTGCCCCAATGAATGCTCTTTCTAGGCTTTGAGCCAATGCCCTTTTGTAATTTTCATCCTAATATTATAATCGTGTTTGTGAACACATAATCCTTACCTTGAAAATGTATTTTAAAATTATCGTTTAAATAATGTTATTTGTTGTATTTTTCAACCTTTGAAGTATTTTTGTTTCATATTTTATGTAAAACATGTTTAAATTAATTGTCAGTGTCGTTCAAAGTTCATCAGTTTTTAAATGAAGAAAACTAAATATTCACACAATTTTCCATAAAGAAAGCCGATCGCTTATCCTCATGACGTCACTACAAGCGGCGTTGCCACGTTTGACACCACATTGGCCTGTAACTAAAGACGGTTACGCTGTAAACTATTTATCTGAAACTTTTACCGATATATGTCCCTCTCTAATTGCATTTATTTATTTGAGTTTTATTTTCAATATAATTATGAATAAGTTAACCAAAATAATTTTAAGGTTGAGTCAAGTAGACCTAATAATTGCTATCAACTTTTGCTCCTTTTTGCAGAAGTACGGCGAGCGAAGCTTTTCTTTGTTTCAAACAAACAGAAAAAAATCTCTTCATTTTATTTCTTCTGACTCAGTTTTTAATAAATTTAAATATATATATATTTAAATTGAAAAATAATACCTGAGAATGGGAATCTAGCTCGGGACTTTTGGCTTATTACGTTAATGCTATAACCACTGAGCTATCCAGGAATCCTCCCATAGTCAGGGTCATTCTTCATTCATATTTTAAGGCAGAGTCTGTGATGGACATGCGGAAAACATCAGCCACATATAAGTGATATATTAAGATCATGAGCTATCAGATAACGCAGCCAATTACGACTCAGGAGGGCTTTATGGCGCCAATAGTACAATTACAACTGTAAGAATGCGCATAACATGATGGATTAAATAGTCGAGCTATTATATTTGTTAGTTATGATTATAGCCGCATCTAAATATCGGGAGACCATCATTACATCGCGTTTTTTGTATATATACATTGCAGGTTCATCACATCGCGTAGCTGTGTGTAGAGAGGTGGGGGAAACGCGACGTGATGGACCTGCAATGTATCTAAACAAAAAACGCGATGTAATGGACACGTGATGTAACGGACATGCGATGTATTTTATACACCCCTCAATATCATATTCATATGCGTTATCTGAAAGCTCGTGATCTTATTTGATAACTTAGGTAGCTGACGATTTCAGCAGGTCCATCACAGACTTTGCCTTAAAATATGAGTGAAGAATGACCCTGGACACGAGACGATTCCTGGATAGCTCAGTGGAGAGCATTGGCTTTCTAAACTAAAGGTCCCACGTTAGATTTTCGTTTCCAGGTGTCATTTTTCAATTTAAAGAACATGATATTTAGATTCAGCTATAACTGTAATTAACTATTTAACCCATTAAAAAAAGCTTGTCTAAAATTTAAAATTCTAACTTTGAGGTGCACATTTTGCGCATAGTGGCTAGAAATTTCAAAATTTCAGCCCTCTACGTCGTAGATATCACGCCAAGCTCAAAACAGATAAACGAACTCTTAATTTTATTAATATATAAGTCCAGTAAACCCTTGAGAAACTTTCACACATTCAACCTCCCCCTCCCCCTCTCCGTCCAAAAAAGATTTAGTCTTTTGTTGGGTTTTTGAAATTAAATACTCAATGAAGTGTATACACACAATAGCAAAGAGAGTTTATTTTTGTAATTGATACAAAAGTGTTGTTAGATTTTTCTTTTAACTTAAATTTTAAACAAACAATGTGATTTAACGTAAACCGAGTATGTTATGTCAGAAGTAGGTAAAAAATCTATCCACTGATTCCTTATTCATCGCTATAAGCTTTGTATTAGTTGAGAAAAAGGGATGTTGACAACAGAAATAATAATAGATAGGATAGAAGATAGATAGGCTCAAGACACTCTCATCACTAGCACACTTTTGATTACTTTAATAGGCTCTAGGTGACGCCTTCATCTATTTAGGGCCGGTCTTATGACTACCGGATGAATATTGCTATTGAGAGGTTAAAGTTATCTACCAGATAGAAGTTATCGACACTTTAATGTTGTATGCGTCTTGTGAACTGAATTAATCTGCCGGATAGCTATCTGTAGGATAAATATATTTTCATTCAGAACACTCAAGGTTGGTACTTTCTTTACTGGTGCGCGTGTGCGTATAAGCCTGCTGATAGCGCTACAACCTGGCGAGCACAGATCAAGTTAACACGAGTGGTGAGAACGCTCAACATTTGTTAAATATTGGCGGCTAAACGAGTGTGAGGAAGCAGATGGCGTCACCTGCTATACTTTTATCTATGGTCACGTGGGGGCGCAGAAGCAAAATTGTCTTGCAAGTGCTAATTTCAGGGTCTGCCAAAATGCGGGCATTAGTTGGGTAAAAGTTTACAAAATTTCATTTATTGTACACACATTTTAATAATTTGTTCTTATATAAATATAATTCTACAAATAGCTAGTCAATTTATATAAAAGTGTGAATGAAATGTTCTAACTTTATATAGTTATATAGTTATATAGGCCTGTGCTTACTAAAACACGTGGACTAATATTTAAACCTAAAAACAGATTCTGATTGGCGAAATCTCATTAAAAATAACGTGCCACTATGGCAACAACCATTTTAACTCCCAGATAAAAGTTATCAGGCACTTAAACCTCAAGATAAAAATGTGATAGATAAATACATTTTATCTGGCAGTCATAAGACGCACTTTTAACTTATCCAATAGGTAGAAATATTTATCTACCAGGTTAATATTTATCTAGCAGTCATAAGACCGGCCCTAAGGTACCTAAGTAGGCCATAAGCCAACAATTCGGTAAATCTACCGAACCATTTGTCTAAATTTTTCATTTATTTGAGGTATTTAACGTGCATTTTCTTAACCGACTGATTATATCAGCACACAACTTATAAAATATTTTAATCTAGAACAGACACAACACCTAACTCCCTGCCGTTAATTTATCACTGCCTAAAAGGAAACCCATATTCCACAAATTATACATTTATCAGCCATGCTGGGAATCGATCTTGGGACCTTCAGCTCGGTTGGTAGACACACTACCAACTAAGCTAAGGTTTTGAATTCTTGACTATTTGATCTTGTCATTTAGACCTCTGGCTCACCGTTGAGGATAATATTACCCTGATCGTGATTTACATCTCATCCTCTTTATGTCAAGATTCATCTATAAACGAGGGTCGGATCAAGAAATGAAACTAATTTTATCAGAAGACGTGCTATAATAATAAAGCGGTTTCTGTTAGTTACAGAAGTTACTAAAACTCATTTCAAACGTCAAGTTATGTTATCTTCAGTTCTCACATCTTATAGTTAGTATCTTTACATATAAAATGATAAATTACACGATTATAATTAATGTTGACCGCTTGATTAAACATATTTGTGTTTTCTAAAAGGGTTATTCAAACCGCGTTGTCATTGTAGCTGAGGCTCGCGTCAAGAGACGAAAATAAAACAAGAGCGACGCTTGGTGATGGTCTCCCAGGCTCACAAGAGTCTGTTCCGTCCTTTATTGCTTTGTGAGAGGATAACATTGCCACTGGCTGACCGTTCTGTGGAGGGCCATGTGAAGAAAATTTTACTCGAGCTTTTTACTGGAACAATAGCTTATTTATTTTGACCATACAAGTTTTTTTTCTGTAAAAAAAACTCAAGCAAAAACACTGTATTTAACACGCGTCCCCTTAAACCTCACCTTAATCATTCGCCGATCATATTAAATTTCTGCAACTTGTGCTGTTGCAGTTTTTGCAACAGCTGTATTTTTTTTTTTTTAAATTAAAGTTAATCAGGACGGATCCCCTCCAAGTATCCTGCTGCATAGTATTATGTCCTAAAATTATTATTTTTTAACGTTTATTTTCTGAGATACGAGAGTTTTAACTGGTGCTATGTAGGATGTTGTGAATACGCAACAGTGCCAGTCGTAATGTCATACGCCTGGCTCATTGCCACCGTATGTTTAAAATAAAATAACACAGTATTAATGTATAAGTAAGTAACCTAATCATTAAGTTTGTAATATAGTAAAATATAAAATAATGTCTTAAAATATTTTTTTTTTTTTTCTAATAAGCTATGTTTTCGCAAGAGTTTAACATTATTGTAATTTTCTTATTTTATATATAAAATGTACAAAAATACAACATTAATTAAATATATATTTAATAATTTAGCTTTAACAATGATATTATGTATTAAAGTATGTGTTTTTGAGTTTTATTTATATCATGATATGATTTTGAAAAAATTGCAACGGCGCCAGTCCTCATGTTCTTATCTTAGCGCCAGCCCCCAAAGGTTGCTTATGGTCCACCTGATTTAATACCACTGGCAGGTCAGACATTTTAAAACCTATTGGTTTATTAAGTTGTCTTCCTGTGACATATCGAAGGGTGTATGTAGGTAGGACCCTAGATCTATGGGCTATTGCCAAATAATTCCACACGTATATGTACAGTCCTATTTCCATAAGAACAACCTTAACTGACAGCTAGAAAAGTTCTAAATCTATTCTCACGTGTCCATACGTCAAGTCATGTGATCTGCAACCGTCAATTTCATCAATAACTATGAAATCATAATAATAAAATAGTAAAATACTTTTAATGTTGACAGTTAAAAAAAGGGTTTTCAAAAAAGCCCTTCCTTAGAAAATTGGACTGCAGATAATATCCTATAAAAATATTCCCTCATGAACGTAACGTAAACATAGTATTTTTACGTTAGTAATACGCGAGAACGTAAGTTTTTATTATTTTTATTTTGCGAATTCAACTTGAACTGTTGATCCGACTGATAAGCTAACTGGATACTAGAATAAACACCACAGCTAGTCTTCTGGCCGATAATTTATCACTGTGAAAGTAAAGGCATTAATTTTGACCAATTTGTTTTTCCATAGATAGAATTGAGCCCTGGGCCCATTAGTTCGTTATACCTACTAAAATGGTCGTTTACCCATGTCGGTGGCCTCATGGTTTAAGGAGCTACTCTCGCAATATACTAAAATTGACGATGATGAGGATCTTGGGGCTCGAACCCCGTCCAGGGTGTACTGATGGTGATTTTACATAACTGGTATTTCCCTCCCCCTCCACGCAAATGTGGGTACACTTACCATACATACAACTTTCCTTATCCCTAACACATTAGCGTAATGTGTGTAGCGGGTTATGAGAGGTGGTGCTGACTAAAGATAATGTTAAAAGAATTTAATGATAATGTACTCGCATTTGCGTGGGGGTAGATTGGGAAAATACTTGAAAAAACACTTTTAGTACACCCGGCCTGATGTATGACGATGGACTAACAACCGTCGTTTGGTAAATCGGACCAGTCAAGCTTGACGTTTGGTCCGTACGCACATTGACGCCGGTAGAAAAATAAATTACGATCACAGACGTACACCCATTTATTGTAAACATGCCTTACTAAAGCAGAGATTGTCAACATTTTTTAACTCACAGCACACTGAAAAGGGCAATAAAATTGTCAAGGTACACCATAAGTTTTTTAAGGAGGGATTTCATAACTAAAAATAGTGTTAAGATTGTGTTTTTATAGGGTTACAGGGTTGCCCCGAGGGATTTTTGGATTTGGATATTTAACTCTAAAATTAAGGGGAGTTTACTGGAGGTAAAAAAGAGAAAAAGTCAATTTTCTTAAAATCGGCTCAAACTATTTAGATTAGATTTCATTTTTAAACATTTATAAATATTCTTAACAAAATGGCTACTCTCAATATTTCGGAAAAATGATTTTAAGGGCTCCGGTCTGATGCAAAAATTCTCATTTTATATAATATCTCCTAAACTATTTGAGATATGAAATTACTTATCATTGCAAATATATATAGGTCTATTTATAATAAAAATATTTTATTTGAAGCATGTTTTTTATAAAACCAATAACTTTCAATCTATCCGCCAATATATATATATATATATTTTAACTTTTCGAACACTAAAAGGAAAGTATTGCAACCGTAAAAAAAATACCCTGAAGTGTTGATGGATATCGACGTCTCATGACCCCCTAAACCCTAAAAAGTGGTCATTGCAATGCCGTCTGTCTGTGTGTCTGTTTAAACTTAAAATTAAGAGTAGTTTAAGATAGGGCGAAAAGAAAAAAAAATTTTTTTTTATTAAAATTCGTATCTAAGCATTGATTAAGATTATAAATAAACTGGCTATTTTCATTTTTCTATAAAAATGACTTTTAGGGTAATTTACAAAAGCAGAAACTTCCGTATCTCCGCAACTATTTGAGATACTAAATAACTTATTAATGCAAAATTATAGTACT
>JBCFYV010003508.1:20377241-20482241 GCA_039000515.1 Timema cristinae | reverse complement strand
CCTCTGTCTTCATTGTTGTTTGGAACATTCTAGTTTATTCATGTACTGAGTATCGTCTCTGTTTTGGGTGTTTTCTTATATCAAGTTTAGTTTTGGTAGTCATTATGGATTTTATACCTAAGCCTTTATTTTTCAATCATGGCAAGATATAGGACTTGTAGTATAAAATTAAAAGTAATGCCTATTCAAGAGAAAGGACGTGTAATTAGAGCCTGTGAAAGTGGACTATAAGAAGAAGATGTAAAAACAATGATAAAATTTTAAAGGCGTTTAAAAAAGATGGAGAGAAAAAGATTAAATGCGAACATACTGATGTGGATGTAGCATTTTTGATGTTGTTCAAATAGTGTCGAAGTTCAGATATTCCTGTGAGTAGATCAATTTTGAAAGAAAAAAGATAAGAAATTTGGAAAATGGATAGTTATTTAAATTACGTTCTCCAACGGATGGCTTGATTTAAAAAAATATATGGACACAGTGAAACCTGTTACAATTTCTGTGTTGGGTGAGATACAATTCCTAGATGACTCTTGTATCAGTGTAATACAGTAGAGAATAGAAAAGTTCTTTGATAAAGTACAATTCGCACACACACTAACTACCTAATGATGAAGAAAAGGAAGACTACTTGCCACTCTCCGAGGGGATTAAGCGGTTAAATGTGAAATAATTGGGAAATGAGCTTGATTCCTATGTGTCAGTGGATGACGAGTTTGACAAATTTGTAAGTGTTGAATTTTACAGAAATTGTCGCGGAAGTAAAAAATGCAAAGGCAGAAGAAAGTGCTGAAGGAATGACTGAACAAGAGGATGCCATCATCGTTTGTCCTTCATTACAGGAGGCAATAACCAACCCCGTGGTGTAGTGGTCAGTGCACCTGGCTACCAGCATAAGGGTCCCGGGTTTGATTCCCAGATGGTGACTAGGGCATTTTTGTCTTTAGAAGAGTAATCCCATTGGTCACCAGGGTTTGGTTAGTTAAGCTTAATTTAGGTTAAGACTCACCCTACTCCACAATATCATAGAAACCATCATCATATCGGGTACGACGTGTTACAACATACTATGGTGTAGATTGTGCAACGTTTGTGCCAACAGAGCAGCTAATAGTTTACCGAACTTGAATATTATGTCCCTCCCGGTAAAATGTGACACACTGTTAAAAAAAAAATACAGGAGGTAATGAGAGCCGCTGAAACTCTTTCATGGTTTTACTAATTCAAAGAGAACTGTGTTTAATACAGTGCGACAACCCTACAGCACGACAGAAATAATTTAAATTACATAATACTACCGAGAATCGGGCTAAATGTAATTGATGTAAATACAGTAATTTTACATATATATATTCTTAATTTGTAAATTAAATTAAATCTGAAATCTATAAATGGGTACCACTTTTAAAAAATCACTTTAACGTAACGTCAAAATTTGTTTAGTTCCTTTGATGATGCCATAAACAAGTTCTATTATATATATATGATCATGTTATATTTAGAATGATAAAATATTCATATTTGAGTAAAAATTGTGTTGCATGTTAATATTATGTATATATATATAAACAGACACCTTAACTCAGCAAATAGAGTGTCTGCCTACTGAGCTAAGGATCCCGGGTTCAATTGCTTGCATGGCGAAAAAATGATAAGAATTGGTGAAATATGGATTTACCCTTTCACATTGATGGATTAACGGCCGGGCACTGGATGTTGTACCTGCCCTAGTCTTAAGTTATATTATAAGGCATATGAAGCTATGTCAGGCCTAGCAAGCTGGTAGTGGAAAATATATTATGGTTTGTATGGTTTGAATAAAAAACTAACCCAGGCGAGAGGCAGGAAACAGGGATGGATGTAATATATATATATATATATATATGTGTGTGTGTGTGTGTGTGTGTGTGTGTGTGTGTGTGTGTGTGTGTGTGTGTGTGTAAAAGAGAGTGAGAGAGAGACGATCGTTTAGCTTACAACAACAACAACATATATTTCTCAATCTGAGAAATTTTCAACAAGTTTTATAATCCGGCTTCATACTCATTCTATGACTTAGAGACTTTCTTGTCTTTACAAATTAGATTTTGTTTACATTCCTATAATTCTTAAACCAGGGGCTATTTGTATTCATGTGGCATGCTGAGCTCATTCAACCAATGCAATTACAATACATAAAATTTCTACCATTTTAGCGAAAATAAATAAAAAGTTAAACATTTAATCAAAAACTTAACTATCTAATAGCATATAATATAAAAAGAAACACCCGTAAGAGCCCCTTGCAAATATCTTCTAGATCCATATAATTTTTTTAAAATCCAAACTATGAAAACTCCAATTAACTTCTAAAAGCATTCAATTTCAAAGAACGTGTTAAGCAAAGGCCACTTTAAATAGCTTATGATTAAATGAAAAAAAATCCCGTTAAAGATCATTCCATATAGCTTCTGAGGGTATTCAACTTTTAAAAATATCTCTGGTGGAAGACCCTTTGAAATAGCTTTTAAAGGCATCTAATTTTAAAGAAAAAAAAAACTTAGAATAAAAACTCTAAATAGCTTCTACGGAAATTGAGATTTAAAAAAAATCTATCTCAGGACCACTACAAATAGATTCAAAGAATTTAATTTTTTATTTATATAGTACAAACACTGCTTAGAATAGCTTTTAAAAGTATATAAATTTTCAAATATTTGCAAAAGAAAGACCATCCCAAATAAACTTTTGTTGTATTTAATTTTTTTTAATTGGGGTAGTATTTGTTAAAAGAATACAATTTTCAAAAATTCTCCAAACGAGGAAAACAACATATAGCTTCAGGGTACATTCAATTTTATAATACTAAGTGGGGAAAAGAGGGTAGAAAATCTTTAAAAAAAACTTTTTTGTTACTGGCTCCTTACCACTTCTTCTTTCTTTTACAAATTAAAGTTCCACCATTACTGTATAAAGCAAATATGTTATTATTGCTTTAGGTTTGATTATAAACCTTAACGTTATGTCATAAAATTATAATTTTGAAATCCCCGAAAACCTCAACACCCACACACCGACATACACACACACACACCCATCTCCCTACGCCCATAACTCTGGAGTGTGTTGACCAGATTAAGGAAGCATGGACACTTACCGATCCTTAAGTAATTCCTGTCTGCATTTGTATTAGCCTGTGGAAAAACCTTGACAATGGATTTAATAATATTCCATTTCAAACTGTTGTGAATAATGTCAGCTTACTTATGTGTTAAAATGCGACTTTTCTATGTGAAGAGCCCTTCCTATACTCCATTCACGGTAGGAATTACTCTCTGAAAGGTCTTTTTTCCTACCAATATCCTACTATACAATAGATTTATGGTAGGGAAAAAGGCCTTTCAGAAGTCAATTCCTACCGTGAACAGACAATACCCACCCCTACATCACCAATCACAACCATGAATGCAGAACACTTAACGAAGTTCAACATCCGACTAGGCCAAATATGATACTATAGCAAAACAATTAAAAAATTGAACAAAACTAGGAATTTACTCGACAAGGTGTTATGAAACTGGCGCCCTAAGCACTATACCCACCGTTTCGAATAGTGATAGGATTTAGAGGCGTCGTGTTGTGGGGTTAGGGGTGATCCCCCCCCTCCCCCCACCCCTCCAATGTTGGTTAAAAACTTGAAAATTGGGAATTTTATGAGATATGAAACCTGTAGTTGGGAAATTTTAGGCTTATTCTCTACCACATTACTTTCTAATATGAAAGTCTTCAAGCACAAATTTGTATTGACAAATTTAAAATTTCCCAACTGTTGATCCCTACTATACAAAAAATTCTAAATTTAAAGATCATCAAACATCGAAAGGAGATTCCTTCTGTAGTAAGTTGTGGAAAGCTTAGTTAATCAAGTAGTCTAGTAGCGCTGTTATCAGTAGGTAGAGACAACGGCCGGTGGGTGTATTTCGAATGCGGTATGGAAACAAATCATAAAGCTACATGAGCTGCCCACAAGCAAAATTTCATTCAGCCACCAATGCTTGAAGTGGCAGCATTGTCAACAAATGTTTTGTTTATTGTTTAGTGGGTTTTTTTTCGAGGCTTCTAGACTGTTGCAGTTTTATGATTAAAATGATCATATGTTGTACAGCCAATGCCTTATTTAGGGCTTTAATAAATTTTGAAGGCAAAAATGCAGTGAGTGTTAGGCATAATTTTTTTGTTTTCTTAACGAAATTTCTGACTGATAAAATGAGGACATTGAGGTTAGTGTTAATGTTTGACTTCTGAAATACACACTAGTTTTTCTAGCAACTATTCATACTTGTTTGATTGACGTTCGGTTTGGGTTTTACGGTTTTTATTGTACAACTGTGCGCTGATACAAAAGGTGATGTTTTTAAGAAGTATTAAAAGATATGAAGGAGTTTGAAATACTATTTAGAAGCTTGTGGCATAAGGAAATATTTCTTGACTTACCTCTATGAGGCCCGAACGAACATGAACACCATTACCATGGGACTTAAACGGTAGCTCTTTGGCACTCGTACTTTGCGATCCAACGTCCTACTCCGCATAGCTCCCAAAATGGGCAGCGTGACCCTCCTGGGCTCAATGGTTAATTGTCAGCCCAGTTATCTTTGGAACATTATTATTAATTCTACGTTCTGGCCCGATATACCGTAAGGAATGTTACCACTTTGTTTATGTTGCCAGAGCATATGTTCTATTGTTTACAAACAATCAAAACACTTTGCAATACTAGTTTTGTCACTTAAAGTCCACAATTTAGGCAATTTCGATTATATATATACAAAACTACATATATTGAGTTTTATATTTCTAGACAACAGACTAGATGTTAACAACTTATTGACCGAGTAAAATAGTGCATTTATCGACTGTAATATTGTCTTAATTCAAAATTTAATGTCACCATTGTTGGTGAAAATTGCTCCTAAATATTTGATTTTCCTAACGCTACCAAATGTTATGGTATTCGCAGTAGACTCTGAATTTTCGTCCTCAATCTGTGTTAGCCATGTAGTCATATGTTTACTCATTTAAGCGTTCAGATCTTAACCTATTTCTCCAAATCTACTTTAATATAATGTAAAATTAATCAGATAATTTTGACTTAGAGCTGAAAAAGAGATTCAAATTATAGTTGGTAAATAATTGGGTGAATGAAATGCGTAACGCTCATAATGAAACATGATTGCAGTTAACAAAGAGGTAATGATTCTAAGAAGGAGAAAAGGACTTCTGCTAATGAGGATGCATTTAAATTAATTTAATTTATCATACATTAATATAACTCCTATATAGTATGTTTGATAATTGTTGAGTTTGATATTAATATATTCCAATACTTGTTGATTTAACCTGACAAAGATTAAGTTGGGCCACCTCAAAAATAATAAATCTCAGGATAAGCAAACATATTTTAAAGTTAATTATATATAGTGTTAGATAAAATGTATTAATATATTTGATTTGATTAATAATATACCGATTAAAAATGTGTTTATTGTTTCAGATGATTTATCATATCGTCCTCTGGAAACTATGTATGGTATTTGCTATCAGCAGTCATGGCAGCGAGAGCAAACTTTACTTCACAGATGAGGACGATGAAGGATCTGTGATCTCCTTAGTAATGGTATTCAACAAATTGTTGAGAGATATTTCATTGACAATATTAACCTACTAGTCTTCGATAGCGATCATAATTCAAAATTCATAGATTACTTTTCAAATTATCTCCAAAACATAAACATCCCATTATTGTCAACAGAAAATATCACTCAGGAGGATTCGTTTACTCTGGGGGATTACTGCTGGACCAATGAGAATTGGTTTTCTCGCAATAGTTGGTGTGGGCTAAAACGAATTGACAACTTGGAAAACAGCGTTGGGTTCATAGTTATTAGAAGTACCATTGAGGATATGTGCTTTTTGAATGAGGATGGAAGAAGTCGTCTTTTTGGAACCCTAGAGCTTTCTTCTTGATTGTTATAGCCACACCTGTGACGGAAGGTAACACAATTCTGACTGAGGCAATAAAGGATTGTTGGACCAAGTTAAAGATCTTGAACGTGGTGATTATTTTTCGGACCATACTTGAGCATAAAGAGAAATATTCATGCCATAACTCACCCGGTGATTGCAAACTGTCAGTAAGAACTATGAGCTACATCCATTTTCAGGCAAAATTTCTGTATTTAGTCTGTTCAATATGATTCTTAAGGGTTACAATTTTTTCCATAACAAACTAAGAGACACTCGAGGTTTCGTTATAGATATTCCTATAGATAATCCTACTCATGTGCGACTTATAGAAAAGGTTGACAAAGATGGCAACATTGTCTTTGATGGACCAAACGGTATTATGGTAAACGAAGTAGTTCGTCTTTTGAATCTCAGTTGAATATCACCCCATATGCGGCTTTTAAGAGTAATGATATAATGAAAGAAATGACGGCCAAAATGGCGGGTCTCAACCATATCAAACAACTGTCCAGCCCTACAACTTGAGGAGGAGTACCTATTCATTTGATCAAGACTGTGTTACTCTTATCGTACCAAAGGCTCTAGAACTTCCCAGATACTTGAAAATAATTTTACCTTTTACGGAAACAGTTTGGGTGTTATTCCTGTCTACTAATTATGTATTTTTATCATCTGGAAGATTTTGACTGTTGTTGATGTATTTGAGGTAAACGTCAATTTCAGTTAGAAATGTTTTCATCGAAGTATTCAAAACGTCTGTAGGAGGTGCCCTGGATTACTTACCAACCTTGTTTCCTCAAAGATTTGTTGTAACCATGTTGTTGATATTTAATTTTATACTAAATAATGCTTATACAGGTTCTTTAAACAGTTGTTTAATCAACGTAAAGTATTTACCAGACATAAGAAACCTAATGGAATCCTTGGACTCTGATATGAAAATCGGGGTTGTACTCTCAGTCTCTGATATCAGTGCTGTTTCGGAAATGATAGATTTCAAGGATCCATACGTAATAAAATTATTTAAGAAAATGGTTACGATGAAAACTGACAAAGAGGTTCTAGACATGATTGCCAATCACCGAAACCTCACACAATTGACTTTAAAATTTGTCGGTAACAGGTTGATAAATAAGCCCATATACTTTAAAAAGGGTTACCCTATGATGCACGTTGTGGAAGAATGTTACACTACCATTTGGAACGGTTTTATGACAGTGGAAAATCATTCTCCTTTCTTGTCTAAATTAAGTTTTTTTGTCACTCGTCTGAATGAAGGAGGTCTCCTCGACAAGTGGAAAAGTGATTTTATAAATCAGTCTCCAAGATTAAGAACCTCCACCGATCCTATTATTTTGACAAAGGAGCATCTGGAAGCCGCATTTTTCCTTTTATTAATAGGATATTGTGTAGCCTGTGTGGCATTTTTTGTAGAGATTGTAAATTATATTTACAAGAAGAGATCTCGTCGTATTGTAAATCATTTTAAACACAAGTCCAGAATAATTGTAAAATGCCATAGATTTAATTTGCCGTGAGGACTGTTTTAAAATAATGGATTATTTCTTTGCAACACCAATGAAATATTTTATTGGTCAATAACGAGGAAACCTTAAAATATGCTATTCGTTTTATTTAGGAACCGTAGAATACGTTGGCATGAATACAGACCTGACTTAGGACTCGCTAACATCATGGAACAATTGAATTGATTTTTTCTCGTTTTATAGTAAATGTCTTCCTTCAATTAAACATTTCTCAAAACTATTCTATATCATGGGTACAATGGGCATAAATAATTAAATTGGTCAGAAATGGTTTTATTTTTTGTCCTAAGAACGGAAATAGGCGAATTTAATAGTATTTTTTGTGCTGAATTCGAATATATTTTTGAATTTCTCTTTCAATTAAGGAATTGTAATGACGTCCACTTACAGTTTGCAATATTATGTTTATTTAAAATACATACGTATAAAAGAAAGCAACTATATACAATTAATTGGGTTTGAAAGACGAAGCTTGGGTTCTTAATTATTATATTTACTAAGAGCAGTGGAAGAAGATGAGTACGCTAAGCAAAGGTTCCGTGTTCAATTTCGGTATCTAGGTGTCAATTTTTAATGTATTCAAATATATACATAACAAAATACTATCTTACCTAATAGGTATAAATGCAGGTTTTTCTGCCCTATTTTGCCTCATCAACATCCCTGTTATGGTTTCAACCATATTCCAATTTTTCCATATCAGGATAATTATTATTATTTTATATTATTATTATTATTATTATTATTATTATTATTAAGCACCGTTCGGGCTATACGCACTTACGAAAATGTGTAATAGTTAGGGTGATTGTGAGATGAAATGGAGGACCTACAGTTTAACGTGAAATCCGAACCATGGTGGAGGCTTGGCATTCCACTCATTCACAAGTTGTGTTTAATACACGTCTTGTCAGAGATGAAGGAAATGGTTCGGCAATAAGATAAATATGCGCCGGGAGCGAGGATTAAACCCCGGACTCCCAACACAGAAATTCGTCACCTACCCCTAGTCTACCAGGTAATCTCATACCAGAAATATCTTGGTGAAATCGTTCGACATTTTCATACCTACCGATCCAAGCTTTGCTATGAATAATTCCAGGTGTGAATCCAAGAAATGTATTTTCAAACCCATATTACATTCCAAGGTTCTGCAAGATTTTAAGAGAGCATCCAATATTTATTTGTAGTTGTCTGCCTTATGTTCCACTAAGAAGTTCAGGCAAATACCCTTGAAAGACTAACATGCAAATTTTTCAGCTTCGTTCAGATGACCATCGAAGCGTTGATCTAAATTAGTTCTATTATATTTTGATGTCCTCCAGTAGCAGCTCGTAGCGAAAATTATTGGGGATGTTTCTCCAGAACATTTTTAGCTTTTGTTTTAATATTTGTAAAAGGAAAAAAAACATGTATAAAAAGAAAATGTATTCAGGAACTTAATAAAATCTAAAAAAAAAAAAAAAAAAAAAACATTTTTACCTACTTTAACTTAAATTGTTACAGTTCAAGCTTGATCTATTCATTTAAAAATTAAATACATTATTCTTGTTTTAATTCATGCAAAATGTTCAATAATATTCTCCTTGATATCTTGATAACAATTGAGGAATTTTTTTCCATTGAAAAAACTTCAAGCGCATTTAGTCTTTCCGAGTTCATGGTGCTTCTTAAAAAGATTTATTCTTTACAATGTTGAAAAGCAGCTTTCTGCCTCTGATGTAGTCATGGGAATTGTCAAGAAGATTTTTATCAGTTTAATAATTTCGCTAAAAACATAATCTAGATTAATTTCCAAGATAAATTTCAGCAGCTCAATTAATTTTGCAATAATCATGAATATCAGTCCTGCAGTAGAATACTTTTAGTTCAGTTTCATGATTTCCTTTTTCAATCATGGGATAAGATTCAGTGGTCAGTACTATCTCTTTTGTAGGATGTTCATTCTTAAATCTAGTGAAACAATTCTTGTTGAACAATTTAGCAGCTACTTAGTGTTTAGTGGAAGAAAATCTGTCCATTATATCAAACATATATAGTCTCACACTTCCTTAGCATCTGCATGAGTTTCTTTGAAGGTTTCTCACAGTACTTGGAGTGTCTCAATTCTAAAATAGCAGTTTTAAAATTTGTTATATATTCATTAACTTTAAACACAATAATTTCTCAAGATTGCATTTAGTTGTAAATTATTTCAACATGAGGCATAATTTGATGAAAAAGCTCTAACCAAAACTGAAATTATCATCATTCGCGTATTTTAAAATTCCTGTTGCTTCTGCAATGGTTTGATCTGTGTTTGATATTGACTGAATTTCAGTAAGGCAGTTTTCTAAAGGTTGCAAATTTTCATGAACTCTGTTTATGGTCCGTATATTGAAATTCCACCTTGTAGAGGATGTACGTGGAATGCTGACGTCCATATGTTTCTTGAAAATGGACACACATTGTGGTGATCTTGAGAAGAATGTTGGAATAGCCAGAAAGTTATAGTTTTTTTTTTTTTTGCATTTTGTGTAATACTTGCTGCATTTCTCAATATTAAATTAAGTTGCTGTGCATAACAGTGAATGAAATGTGAATTACTATAAACTGCTTTTATTTTTGCTTGAACCCCTTGAAGTATTATGTTCAATTGTTCTAAAATACGTTTTGATTGTCATCTGCAGTTTGATTTTCTGACATAAAGAATCCCCAAAAATGTTCCAATATTTCTCATTCAATACGTACCGTAAAACAAGGACCATTTGAGTGTTTTTCGAAACAACTGTTGTGTCATTAGCCATGACAGCTATAAAGAAAGCTTTTGTAATTTTCGTCCTTATCTCCTCATGGTATATTTGTAGCAGGCAGTCAAGTATCTCATTATGAATGGTCTTAGAAACACCTTTGAAGACTGCACTGGTTTTTAAGTGATTCTTAAAATCTGAATCTAGTTTGGATGCAAAATTTACTAATCCTCTAAATACCCCTGGATTTACTGAATCGTCCTTTTCATCATGTCCAAGTAAGGGAGTTTCAAAGTTTTCACAAAGTAATTACAGTATATTATTTTGGACACAATTTCACGGTTCTTTTTAACTTTTATTTATGCTCCTTTATTGAAAGTCTGTATGCCTCACTAAGTTTCTCCTTAATACTTAAGGTTCCTAAAATTGACAGTGAAATAACATTATCAACGTGCTTCTTTGACTTCTCATGGTTTTCAGTTTTATCTTTCATTTTGTTTATATTTCTAAAACCAACTTTTGTCCACGTACATCACCTCCAAACAGCAAATTCGGGAAGAAAAACAGTGCATTTTTTACTTCACAGCCGCAAAGCCAACTTTTCTGTTGGTACCAGTCAGAATAAAAACAACGAATATATTTCTTGTTGTTGCTTTTGCTTGGTTGAGATATTAGAATATCAGGTGTTGAACGACCTCTTTTCTTAACTGTAACTTTCTCATGGAGCGATAGCTGTGAAAACTTAAGCTGTTGAAGTTCAATTACAGAAACAGAACTTATTTTTTGGGGATGCAAGGCCATGGTTATAGTTTTATGTTAAATAAAAGAACCGAAAGTGAAAATGAATCAAATAGAATAGCTGGAAGCAGAATAATATTCTAACTCTACACTCTTCTAAACTTTATCACATTCAAGAATATGGTACACTGTTTTTAAGAAGAACACACGCTGAGTAAAAAAGGACTTCCTTCCACCACCACGCCAGAGCCGCTACTGCGAGAGCAATAGTGCTCTTTCTACTGGCAGCCCCACCTTACTCCCCCCCACCCTTCTATGTGCGCATGCGCAAAACAGTCAAACACCACGTCGCTGGCACTGTGAAGCGCAGAGTTCCATACAAATATTTTTGTATCTCTTTCATAAACTGGGGGATGGTTTACTGAAGTACTGACATTAAGCTTAAGGAATATATATTGTACTACAAAAATAAATAAGAATTAAAGAAAAAAAGGACTCATTATATTAAATGTTATCGATAATATCAAGGGGAAATCGGGGGTGCTGTAGTTCCGCAGTACCTATACATGAGCCACCATTGGGTCCTACAAATATTCCCTCTTAGATCTTTGTAACCCTGATCCTTGGAAATTATCTTCTTAAGTATGTAAACCCAGGTCAACTTCTATCCATTTCTTTAACAAATTATTTATAAGGTCAAGCTTTATAATATATGGATGTATATACACTTTATCCTGTTCAAAAAGCAGTGTATTGACAACATTCTTATTTCCTGTTGTTAATGACGTTATCTTTGACCACTGTTTCTGGGTGTAGTGATTTTTCTGGTCTCTGCTATTCCCCCCTCCCCCAATCCCAGATATAAAACAGCAGTACTTCTTTAAACCTAGTTAAATTAAAAGAAAAAGAGCAATACTTTTAACTCACCACAGACACCCCATTTGTATTCTTAATGTATTATTTTATCCGGTTAAAGTTTCATACTTATATACGTTTATTTTATATCGGCAGCATGAGCTAGTGGCACTGATGAAAAATTATTTCTATTGTGTAGAAACACAGATTTCAAGCTAACTTTAGAGGAATCTATAAATAAACGCCACTCCTCTATTTTGTACTTTTGACAAAATGCTTCCATTACACATATACATCATCAAAAAAAAGTTAATCTTCAAGGCAAAAGAAATCATCAAAGTCACTATGCATCTCTCTAAAAGAACACACTCTTGTTTCCTTATGGAGGAGATTACAGCTTTGCAATCTGAAATGAAACAGTTCGGTTTGTCTTTTAGATAGGTTCAAGTATCGGACAAGATCAATGATATATCTCAGAGTGAATAAATTTGGTTCAGAAGATGAACAAAAAGCTTCAATAGTTGGATCAAATATTACATCATCATCATTATGCTACACAGGTTCTTAATCTTGTTCACTATCACCTAGTGTGGTACTTTCTGTAGGCTTTGGCCCTGGAAATTCTTTGTTACGAGGTACAGGCCTCATGGCAGATGGTAAATTAGGGTATTTCACAATGTGCTTTGATTCAGAACTGGTGTCCGAAATGATTGTAAGATAAAAGAAACTATTCGTAGAATGATTTTTGGTTCCCATCAAATCATTGGAACAACAAAATTCATGTGCTGAGAACCTTTTAACCAACTCGGGAGGAATCTGACGCAAGTGACAACAAAAATTAAGGGCCACAATTTGTATCTTGGCCCCCCATCTTCATCCAAAGTAAAGCTTATAACAATTCTTTATGAGGGGAGTAAAATCACGTATACCGTTTTTAAATGTTACCTTACATCAAAATGTATTTAAAATATAGTCCGGATGATTGACACAATTTTAAGGCATTGTGCCACTTGGTATTCTAAACACTCTAAAATGTATGCTGAGCTACATAAACACTATAAAATTTACAGTGAACTAAATTCATAATCGTTTATGATGAAGAAACACACAGAATTGGATGTTTACACCTTGTTTTGACACCATATTTTATTGTGAAATCCAAAATATCTTCTTTATTAATTTCAATAAAGCCCTGTACGATATATCATAGGGGAGCCATGAAAAGTAATATTACTACCTTTTGGAGTATATAAGGGATATTTTTCCTCATATTATGAGATGCAGAAATCTTATATTGTGTGGAAGATCAGTAAAGTATCTTTTTAGCTTTGGTTATATTTAGCTATATTTCATCTTGTGTCTGGGAGTGTACTTTGAACAAGGAAATGGTGTCTTAGCTTCTATATTCAGCGTATATTGGAGTTTTGACCGAATGTGTAAGCTATTAGAAGGTAATGTAGATGAAAAGTGGATAGAGTGTAAGGTTAGCTCGATCCCTATACGGGTCGGTTTTTCCCGAACACGCGCTACTGTGACGTCACCGAGCGACCCAGTTCGTTCCTACGCTTGATGCTCAGTTAACACACACTATTGCGCGCTGATTTAAGGCAACGTCTCCATGTGTTTATCTACAAGTGTGGTGTTAAATTGTTTACTTGAGTGGTTTATGACTATACAGTTTATATTCACTATTAATCGTATAATAGTATATTCAGTGTATTAGTTTATTGAGTATATTCAGTTTATTCGTTGGTATCAAGCAATATTGTTAAAAGTTGCTGTTTATTACAGATTTGCTGAGATGCCGGGAATGAGGTGTACAGTAGCTTTATGTAACCCTAGTGACGTAAAAACTGACGGACGTTATATTATTTACCATTTATTTCCAAATGACCCTGAGACACGGAAAAGATGGATACATCTCTATAAACGAGACGGTAGGTGGAACCCAGAGTCCATGTATAATTTGTTCTTAATTTGTTACTGACGACTATGAACGTTATCCTAAGTCTGGATTCATGAACTTAGTGTTGACAATGAAAATTCTTCTATTGTAAATAATAATAAAAAAAATAAAAAAATGAGAGTCTCAACTTAAGGCATTAAAAAAGCATTAATAAACAGTATAAGACAATATAAGCTTACATATCTCGCATAAAGAATAAAGTACAAAGACACGTCATTAAGTGACCAAAATACTACAAACTTAAAGGAAAATTACTTTTTGGAAATTATTAGAAAGTATGAAAATGTGGCAGAAGAAATTAAAATTTTGGGAACGATACTTTTAAAACAGCAACAACAATCGAGAGAAAATTCTTTCAAGATTCGAAGGCTCCTCAACACAATAGTTTCAATGAAAAATAGTAGAATGTATAATAAAGTTATTGAAACCGAGATAAAGAAAAAGTTAAATGAGGTTTTTACAACTTACCAGTTCAATTTAATCCGTACAAAGAAGAGAAAAGTTTATTGGACCCAGAAAGTAATATATTTAGCAGTCACACTGAGATATTTAGGAAAACGGACGTGCATATATTTAATGAACAAATGTCACTATCCACTGACAGGATTATCAACATTACGAAAGTGGGCTTCCAATCTCACTGTAAGGAAAGGATTTATAGAAGATGTAATGGAAATTCTGAAAGTTGCAAGAGCAATTATGCAACAGCACCAAAAAAAGATTGTTATTTTGTAATATAATGAAATAAAAATCAGAGAGCTGTATGGATACGATGCAAAATTGGACCAAGTTTTTGGGTCACATAAACAAATGCAAGTTGTTATGGCTAGAGATACATCGATATCTTTACTTAAACTTGACAGTGATGAATTAAAAGTCTGTTGTCATAAGTTAAAAACTATTCATTTGTCATGCGAGGGGTAAGAAAGGCAAAATGTTCGTTTGGAAGTACAGTTGTTGTCAAACACAACAACCAACAACATCAACAACAACAGTCAGTCCTTTTTCAAGACAGGAGAATCGTTTGGATTAACTATCAAGGAACTGGAAAATACAGATAAGGATGGAATTCAATGCTTTATTTTTTCAAAATTGAATGACTTGTTCTGTCAATTTCTTACATTAATATAGAAATACGAAATTGCATGAACACATCATCCTTTGTTTTGTAAAAACATAGTTTTAAGTGTAATTTGACTCAAAAGTCTACAATTTTAATGTCACTAATTGTATTTAGATGTTCGTTATAATTTCAAGATATTCCTAATTATAATATATTATAGCTTGTAATCAACATTATAAATCTCTTTCAAATATCATTCAAATTTTGTGCATATGCTTTATATTATATTACACATTTATGTCTTTCACGTTAATTTAATACAACTTGTACAACCTAATTTCACAAAATTAATTGAATTTTATTTATGAATATAACATACATTACATTACATACATATATACATACATAGTGTGTTCTAATTTATCCTAACGAAACACACAATTTTACACAATACAAATAATTAATAAATGTTATTAATTATTAATTGTTGGTGTGTATATTTATCTAAATGTTTGTGCTCCTTATTCCCATGATAATATAAACAATGATCTATGTTCATCTTTGGTTATTGTTATTAGATTTGTATATATGTGTGGGTGTGTTGTATTTATAATATGTATATATACTTATAAATATTTACTATAGAAAAATGTATATTTTTTTATCCAGCCCACCTAGTACCTACACCATCTTAATGTGACCCTCCGCTCAAAAAGTTTGGGGACCCCTGATCTAAGACCAATTTCTCGTAGTGGACTAGACTGCCAATGATGGAACCGTTTAAGGATAGGGAAAAATTATAAATACTAAACACCTATGGAAGCTAACTGAAGTGTTTTTTTTATGGTAACATAAACACATGATTTGTACTTGACCTTAATTTTGATATGGTTTGAGCCATAAAATTTATGTGAGGGTTGAGCCCCTCAAGCCGCCCCCACCCTCCCCACCAAGACTATGGCATTGTACCTTTTGTTCCGCATAGTCATAAAAAGAAACAATAGAAGGCGGTATTGAGTAACTAGCTGTAAACAACTTGGTGATTTTAGGTTAGATTTTGCTAAACCACACCAGTGTGAAGATAAGTTTTTCAAGTATTTTAACATGTTTGTTGCAACATTTGACGAAATGCTGCATTGTTTTCCATCGAGTTGATTTAAAACTGATACAAACATTAGAAATACAATTTCACAATCCAAAAAAGTGGCAGTTACGTTAAGGTAAACAGTTTTGTTTGTCAACTTAATACATGCAATTATTGGAAAGTGCATAACAAACTAATTTGTGTCTTAATCATTTACAATGCACATTGAATATTAATTCTACTCTATGTTATAAAGCAATGCATCTTAAATTATAAATGAAATATAGTTATACACCTACATATATGTATATTTATGTGTGTTAGTATATATCTTGTTCCCTATTTATTAATTACTATGAGGAAATATAAATATATTTGCATTGATTGAGATAATATTATGTGGATAATCTTATTAAAACAACCTTAGGATTGTTGAATAAAAACTCTTAAATAATTTATAGCACTCAGGTTAATACAAAATTTGTAATTCTTTACAAAATTATTTATTAAAAATGTGAAGTTCTAAACAATTGTACACAAAACATTTGTGTTCCAAAAATGTCAGTGATAGCTTGTATCGTTATTGTCTCCGTCAACAGATGTTCTTCCTGAGCTCTGGCTCGAATTGTAAGCTGAGTCCTCAGGAGACACTTGGGTGTCAGGTACACCTTGGTTGAGAAAATTTAAACAGAGTAATTAGG
This sequence comes from Timema cristinae, assembly GCA_039000515.1. Taxonomy (NCBI): domain Eukaryota; kingdom Metazoa; phylum Arthropoda; class Insecta; order Phasmatodea; family Timematidae; genus Timema; species Timema cristinae. Next base: position 20,465,555 of record JBCFYV010003508.1, on the reverse strand, counting down.
AGAAACGTGGGAATGAGATGCACCACTGATGTGCTGGCTATACAGGGACCTACTGTAATTTTGCGACAAGGGATCAAAAGGGGTCAACTAGGGATAAAATGGGGTCGTTGAAAACTGCTGAGATTTATTATTTTATATTTTGAGATATTTTTATAACAGCAGCCCTAATCTCTAGTTCCTCGTCTTCATTAATACCTCTCACTCTGAATCAGGGCCATAGCTAGAGGAATTGGCACCAGGGGCAAAGAGTAACATTGCTACCCCCCCCCCTCCCACACCTTATTTACAACCACAGTGTTTCCACCCAGTCATACCGGAGCAGGTGATGGTGACATATTGTATTGTATACCTGTTGCAGATGTAATACATTAGCTGTACAACCAAAATCTTGCTACCATTGCTGTGGCTTGCCAATTATTGGCCCGTTTATCATTTGTTAGTTTTAATTTGTATTAAAAAATAAAAAGATAGTTTTTTGCACTAAATCTTTAGTATAATTTAATATTTTAAAATAAAAATTAACTCAATTATATAATCTTATTCAATAGCCTGTGCTGATTATATGAACTTAAAAAGGTGTTGTAGTAGAGATTTTTTTTTAAATACTTTGGATTGAATGAAGAGTACTTTTATCTATAATTAATTGATACCCCATATAATTATGAAAATATTTAGAAGTAACATTATTTAAAAATTTCAAAAGACTTATTTTATACTTACAGTTTACACCTTTCTAACTTTAACAGCAGCAAAATCATTTACTATTTTATCGTAATTCATATTTTAAACAATATATGTTTCTATTGATGGATTTGCCAGGTGTGTTAACCTGTTTTGACCCATTGATGACCTTAAGTAACGTTTTATTATTTTCAACTTAATAAAACCTCGCTCACCAGATGAATTAGTAGCTGACAATGTTAAAACTAATCTGGAAGCAATTATTAAGTTTGGATAAGATGCGGCTATGGAAATATTGTGGATTAAATTTATTAGGTCAAAAATCTTGAATTTTTTAAATAAATAACTGGCTTGAAACTTAAAACTAGCTATTTCCCCCTCTATTTCAGAAAAATTCAGAGCCCTATCAGATTTATTTGCTAAGCGTTTTTCTCTATCTTTTACAGTTTACAGTCTACAGTCATAGAATGCAAGGACTTGCCCATTTAAAAAATTAAAGCCATTTAATAATTCACTAAAACATTTAAAACACCATTCCATTTGTTCTAAGACTTTGTCAAAAATAAAATGAGAGTACATACTGAACCTTTGTTATCCTGTCAAAACAGTATCCTCATTTTCTTCCAAAGTCAGTATTTTCCTCTTCTTTGCTCTTTTCTCCTCAAAGAAGCAGTCAATTCCAAGAGATGTTGCAGCACAGAAGTTCGATGCTTTATCCAGTATAACATCAATCCTTGTATCTGGGATGGGTAGTAGTAAGAGCGCTGGTATGTTCAGTTTTACGTCACTGTTATTAAAATAATATTGACTGCGTCTGTAAGTGACGCCAGGCTTTAGTGACGTCAGTGAGTGAGGTCAGCCTGTGTGTGTGTATGGTGACGTTCGGACGTCACATTAGATTTGGGTCGTTAATTATTCAAAATATGGTGACGTTTTATTGGGTCAGCCCTGCCATGTTTTATTGAGTAAGGTCAGCCCATGACGTCAGCCTGTTGGACGTGTCGGTAGGTATGCTATAGTATTGTGACGTCATCCTGATTGTTGTATTGACTGCAGGTCGCTGATTATTCTAAAATATGGTGACGTTTTATTGCGTCACCCCTGCCATGTTTTATTGAGTAAGGTCAGCCCTGCCGTCAGCCTGTTGGACGTGTAGGTAGGTATGCTATAGTATTGTGACGTCATCCTGACTGTTGGTCAGCCTGTGACTATGACGTTTCAAATAGTGTGGTCGCGTCTGACGTCGGTTCTGGACGCCCCGTAGCTGCGGATTTTTTTTACGTCACTTATAATATGATTGACGCAAGTTTTTTTTAAAAAGTGTAAATGAATTGTAATTTGTTTTAAATTTTTTAGTTATTTATATATCAAATAATTGATATATTTTAACGCTCTTACTACAAATATTTAAATGAGAGGGTAATATTACTATAAATGAAAAAATAAATACAAGTTTTTTCAAATTTAATTATAATAAAAAAAATACATATTTCACAATTTATTATTGTTATCCATAAAAATACAAAGATCGTCATAGAGTGACAGATAGTCAAAATATGGGATAGGATCGGGCGGGTCTACAAACGATTTGGAGGTGAGCGTATTGTCTATGAACGTCGATACATTTGGGTGGTTTAGATATTTTACATGTCGTGTGATATATTTTTCAAGATTGTACAGAGTTTTTATTTCGTCCGTAGACAGGTAGATCTGAATGTTTTTTTTATCACTCAGACACAATTTCCACACGCCGAAAAGTTTTTTCACCACAATGATAAAGTCGTCCATGGTGGACTCGAAGTTTACACACGTCTGCACACACTCGGACCAAAACGGCATTTCTTTGACGAGAAAGTTCCATTGGGGGACGGTGAGTATTAGACGATTAGAACTCGATGAAAACATCACGTGAGCGTAAAAGTTGCGGTCAGGGAAGAGACCCACCGCCACGTGTTTGATCTGTTTGTCGTTTAGGTAGAAAGTCTTGGTTAGCAACGACGGTGATTCATCCTGCACCATATTACAGCTGCACGTCTTCATCGCTGTCTGCGTCTAGACTGATGACCTGTAATCAACAGTCGTCACAATTAAAGCTAGTATCGTGGTCGTCGTCGTCGTCGGTGATTGGACAAAATTTATACAATTTCTCGGCGCTGTGAAATCTGACGAATCGTGCCAAAGCATTTGCATTTTTTAACGCGCACGGGGTGATGTCGTGACAAGGGGCGGTACACCCCCAACAATTTGAGTTGATCAAATCAACAAAGGGACATTTATAGTCCTCACGTAGTGGGATGAATGTACGGCCTGTGAGACGGGACAAGAAATTCCCTTTTTGTTTATTATATGCGTAAGGCACGAAGGCTTTATCTAAATTTTGTTTTAGAATTGCATCCAATTTGGAGTAACACAAGCCGGTGGTTTTTATTGAATTGATAACACGACGATTGTTTCTCGTCGATGAAAACTATGGCTAGCTCGGTGATCACCCACTCCTTTTTCGAGTTTACGATAAATGAAAAATCAAAGATGGCCGACATGATGATGATGTTCATATGTCAGATAATTGAATACAAATGATTAAATAAAATTATAGTATACCTTTTATATCTAATGCTGGAACACACGTCTGGGCACCCCTGCTAGTACATCTTGGACAGCGCCAAAGCGACGTTTGAACAGCGTGACGGCCAGCCGGTCGTTCTTACACAAGTTGGCGGTTGAGAACAGGTCTGTGAATCTCGTCAGGCTCCAGCCGGCGTCCTTGGCAACGGCAAACAGACAGCAATAGTGGCCGCACACACCGGAGGCTATGCCTTGGAGTCGTTTGCGGTTGTACCTCCATCGTGTCGAGTGTTTTTTCAAGAGTCTAGTCATCGCTAAGCTCGGTCGTCTGCCGTATGTATCAAAATACTCCCCAAATTTGGAAAAATATAGAACCACCCAATGGGAGCCGGGTTTAGTGTGAGGGTCTAAATTGACCACAAATAAGGCGGGACGAGTGAAATTTTGAGGTAATTGGTCCGAAGGAAATGTCCCTTTATAGATTGAAATTTTGCCCCGCAGCAGTGTGTCTATTTGATGAGAATTCATGGTGTTAATAATTAATTTTCACCTCACGATTAGAATCTATAGACACCGTCCCCTCGTACTCAGAGTAAAACAAAGCACAACTTCCTTCGTATGGTGAAGTAAAAACGTGTGTCACATGTTGATTGTGTACATGTAAAATAACGCTGGAAGGTATGTTAGAATACCTTTTCCGGTAAAAATTGGAAGGCCCTTTCGCGCTGGCTCATAGAAATTCTCGTGCTCCGATTGAATCAGAAAATGCACGTTAAATACCTCAAATAAGCCCATTCGTAAAATGGAATCAGTTGAAGACACGAGTTTAAACGTCCCCCTTCAGTCATTTAAACGTCGACATATTGAGCGTCAATCTAGACATATTTTCAAAAGTAGATCTTATTTTGGCAGAGTGAACAAGAGAGGAGCGCGTGGTGATTGTAAATGCGGTGAAAAACATTTTATATCGCTTTTAGGTGATATATCAATTTACCTCAAATAAGCCCATTTAAAAAAATATCCATTGATTTAATGTAATATTGTGTGCATGTAAAATAACGGTGGAAGGTATGTTAGAATACCTTTCCCGCTAAAAATTGGAAGGTCCTTTCGCGCTGGCTCATAGAAATTCTCGTGCTCTGATTGAATCAGAAAACGAACGTTAAATACCTCAAATAAGCGTATTTTATAAAATATTCATTGATTTAATGTAATCCACCTCAATACGTCGACTGTAGTATATTCTTACGTACAGTCTAATATGTTTATCGAAAGACCGCATTGTATACAGTCAGTAGGTCCTTAATGTATCTTTCTGTCACTCTCTTTGGTTCTATCGCTCTTACACAAGGCGGCCTTGCAAACAACATTGCGGCACAAGGCACCGATCACCTTGAACCAATGCCAAACCAAGGTGCGCAGTCCAAACTTCACAGGAAGGACCTGACAGCTAGAGAACTTACTAGATCTACTCTCACTTATGGATATGTCAAACCATGTGACCTGCAGACGTTTCCTTTGATAGATATTATCAATACCTATAAAATAACACCGATACTTTTAGTAAAATGTTACCAATGTTGGTCACAATTAGTATTTTTCGAAAAAAAGGTCCTTCTTTTGAAAACTGAACTGTAATCATATCTTTGGCTAGCTCGACCTTGAGCCTTAGAAAAAATCTCATCAAGAATACGATCTCTTTTTAATTTATAGTGTATTTAACTTGCACTTTTATGAAAACATGTTGAACTTACAAACTAACTTAACCTAGGACAGCACGTCTAAAACTACACACCCATCCCTAGCTCATAGATATTTACTGATTGGATAGTAAGACTTACAAACAAGCTTAATCTAGGACAATACTTCTAATACTACACACCCAGCCTTACCTCCTGGATATATATTAATTGTATAGCAGGACTTACAAACAAACTTAACCTAGGGCAGTAGTCTAATACTACACACTCAGCACTAGCTCCTAGATATTTACTAATTGGATAACAGGACCGACAATTTTTCGTCTTCCTTAGAAGCACCCGGACCACTTACCCATGGTCACATAAACCAAAAGTATTAACTACGTGTTTAACAGAAGATACATCTACTGAAGCGGTAGCCGCATGATCTGAGGTGTTATATCAACCATAGGCTGAACTGCTGATGACGGGGAGATAAGGGTTCGAACCCGGTGCTGTGTACTTAGGGTAACTTTTTCTAATACAATTCGACATTCTCCCTCCAACCAAATGCAGGTACACTTTCCATAAACTTCATCTAACACATCCATAACCAATTAGATTAATTAGTGTATAGGTGTATAAACGAAACAGGAAGTAGGTGACCTGGCGGTCTAGGGTGTCAGATTTCTGTGCTAGGGCTCCGGGGTTCAATCCTCGGTCTCGGCACAGATTTATCTGATTGGAAAACCCTTCCTTCACCTCTGACAAGACGTGTATTAATCACAACTCGTGAATGTGGGAAATGCCAGGCCTCCACCGTGGTTCGGATCCCACGTTAATCTTTAATTTTATCTCAATTTGAATGTTGTTGTATTTTTTTTAAATCTACTGTACTTATTTTGTTTCCGTATACTGTGTTATTTATGTCATAAATGGACTATATTTTATAGCCCCCAGTAATATTATACATATGTAATTTATTTTCTTATCTATTTGTAAAATAAATCTGATCAAATATTGTTTTAAAACACCAAGAGGCAATACCGAGCCAAGATTGTTTAGTGAAAAAATACTGTAAAGCGGCTAAAGAATTTTTATAATCTGGAATTTTTTTATATTTAAAACTTAAATATGGACATGACTGATTTGGACATATTTAGTCTTGTTCATTAAAAATACATTTTTAAAAAAAAGGAATAATGTGTGATTGAAACACTTAGGTTAAATTGCTGCCAATATTTATGGTAGCCCTCGAAAAAGTGTAATTTATCAAACGTTAGCATTCTTATACTTTGGTGAATGGTGATAGGGTATATTTAAATTAATTTATCTCTTCCTTTTAACCTATGATACACATTTTAAATCACTTATATCAACTTCTGATTCAATCATGGAGTGCAAATAAAATATTAAATAGATATATGTTGACAAGAAAATAAAACCTGCTCTATCACGTGGTTAAGTCTGAGTTTCATTATTGGTTTTATTATTTATCGCCGCATCTTACTAACCATTTGGATTATACGCTCAAGTACTAACTACGCTATGGGTTAGGAATGGGGAATGTTGAATTTAGAGGAAGTGAACCAGCATTTGCGAGGAAGGAGAGTGGAAAACCATTTAAAACAAACCACTCCAGTTCACCTAACTAAGATTTGAACCATATACATCTTCTCATTTAGAGTCATATTATTTAGTTCTAAAATTAAACTTAATCTCCACTTTGTAAAACGTAATAAAACTTATACAAAACTAAGCCGTTTTCTAAACATTCACAAAGTTACAATAAATGTTAATAAACATACCATTTTGAGTGAGAAATTACACAAAATTAGTGTTGATACAAGCTCTAAAGAGTTAAAAGCGCCCCAATAATATTATACATATGTACTGGAAAGTAGATAGGAAACCACTTTCACAAAAGCATACGATATATTTCTTCCTTTCCTTCCCCTTCCACTTGCCGTGCCTGTATGACGTAGCACTTCAACGTAAAATTGAATAATATAGTATCACAACGTTCTTCAGATAAAGAGTGAATATTTATGTTAGGCGCTAACAGAAATATGTGATCAATAATCAAGAAAATTACAAATTTAAATAGGTTACACAAAATCTGATATTTTTTCATCTAACATAAAACTTTTAAAAACGTAATATATATAAATTTACACCTGAGTTGACATAACCTATACTTCATAAAAAAAATGCAGACTTTCAATAATAAGCTATGTTTGTGAATGTTATCTAATTGATATTTTATTTTTTATTATTTAGCACCGCGTCTTACTGCCCGTTGGGGTTATACGCTTTAGGTACTAATTACACTAATGGATTAAGAATTGGGAAGGTTTAATTAGAGGAAGTGAACCCGCATTTGCGTGGAGGGAGAGTGGACAACCATTTTGGAAAAACCACCCCCAGTTCACTAGACTGCTAAGAACGGGGAGATCGAGGTTCGAGTCTCACTCGTTTGAACTGGGGTGGTTTTTCCAAAATGGTTGTCCACTCTCCCTCCACGCAAATGCGGGTTCACTTCCTCTAATTAAACCTTCCCAATTCTTAATCCATTAGTGTAATTAGTACCTAAAGCGTATAACCCCAACGGGCAGTAAGACGCGGTGCTAAATAATAAAAAATAAAATATCAATTAGATAACATTCACAAACATAGCTTATTATTGAAAGTCTGCATTTTTTTTATGAAGTATAGGTTATGTCAACTCAGGTGTAAATTTATATATATTACGTTTTTAAAAGTTTTATGTTAGATGAAAAAATATCAGATTTTGTGTAACCTATTTAAATTTGTAATTTTCTTGATTATTGATCACATATTTCTGTTAGCGCCTAACATAAATATTCACTCTTTATCTGAAGAACGTTGTGATACTATATTATTCAATTTTACGTTGAAGTGCTACGTCATACAGGCACGGCAAGTGGAAGGGGAAGGAAAGGAAGAAATATATCGTATGCTTTTGTGAAAGTGGTTTCCTATCTACTTTCCAGTACATATGTATAATATTATTGGGGCGCTTTTAACTCTTTAGAGCTTGTATCAACACTAATTTTGTGTAATTTCTCACTCAAAATGGTATGTTTATTAACATTTATTGTAACTTTGTGAATGTTTAGAAAACGGCTTAGTTTTGTATAAGTTTTATTACGTTTTACAAAGTGGAGATTAAGTTTAATTTTAGAACTAAATAATATGACTCTAAATGAGAAGATGTATATGGTTCAAATCTTAGTTAGGTGAACTGGAGTGGTTTGTTTTAAATGGTTTTCCACTCTCCTTCCTCGCAAATGCTGGTTCACTTCCTCTAAATTCAACATTCCCCATTCCTAACCCATAGCGTAGTTAGTACTTGAGCGTATAATCCAAATGGTTAGTAAGATGCGGCGATAAATAATAAAACCAATAATGAAACTCAGACTTAACCACGTGATAGAGCAGGTTTTATTTTCTTGTCAACATATATCTATTTAATATTTTATTTGCACTCCATGATTGAATCAGAAGTTGATATAAGTGATTTAAAATGTGTATCATAGGTTAAAAGGAAGAGATAAATTAATTTAAATATACCCTATCACCATTCACCAAAGTATAAGAATGCTAACGTTTGATAAATTACACTTTTTCGAGGGCTACCATAAATATTGGCAGCAATTTAACCTAAGTGTTTCAATCACACATTATTCCTTTTTTTTAAAAATGTATTTTTAATGAACAAGACTAAATATGTCCAAATCAGTCATGTCCATATTTAAGTTTTAAATATAAAAAATTCCAGATTATAAAAATTCTTTAGCCGCTTTACAGTATTTTTTCACTAAACAATCTTGGCTCGGTATTGCCTCTTGGTGTTTTAAAACAATATTTGATCAGATTTATTTTACAAATAGATAAGAAAATAAATTACATATGTATAATATTACTGGGGGCTATAAAATATAGTCCATTTATGACATAAATAACACAGTATACGGAAACAAAATAAGTACAGTAGATTTAAAAAAAATACAACAACATTCAAATTGAGATAAAATTAAAGATTAACGTGGGATCCGAACCACGGTGGAGGCCTGGCATTTCCCACATTCACGAGTTGTGATTAATACACGTCTTGTCAGAGGTGAAGGAAGGGTTTTCCAATCAGATAAATCTGTGCCGAGACCGAGGATTGAACCCCGGAGCCCTAGCACAGAAATCTGACACCCTAGACCGCCAGGTCACCTACTTCCTGTTTCGTTTATACACCTATACACTAATTAATCTAATTGGTTATGGATGTGTTAGATGAAGTTTATGGAAAGTGTACCTGCATTTGGTTGGAGGGAGAATGTCGAATTGTATTAGAAAAAGTTACCCTAAGTACACAGCACCGGGGTTCGAACCCTTATCTCCCCGTCATCAGCAGTTCAGCCTATGGTTGATATAACACCTCAGATCATGCGGCTACCGCTTCAGTAGATGTATCTTCTGTTAAACACGTAGTTAATACTTTTGGTTTATGTGACCATGGGTAAGTGGTCCGGGTGCTTCTAAGGAAGACGAAAAATTGTCGGTCCTGTTATCCAATTAGTAAATATCTAGGAGCTAGTGCTGAGTGTGTAGTATTAGACTACTGCCCTAGGTTAAGTTTGTTTGTAAGTCCTGCTATACAATTAATATATATCCAGGAGGTAAGGCTGGGTGTGTAGTATTAGAAGTATTGTCCTAGATTAAGCTTGTTTGTAAGTCTTACTATCCAATCAGTAAATATCTATGAGCTAGGGATGGGTGTGTAGTTTTAGACGTGCTGTCCTAGGTTAAGTTAGTTTGTAAGTTCAACATGTTTTCATAAAAGTGCAAGTTAAATACACTATAAATTAAAAAGAGATCGTATTCTTGATGAGATTTTTTCTAAGGCTCAAGGTCGAGCTAGCCAAAGATATGATTACAGTTCAGTTTTCAAAAGAAGGACCTTTTTTTCGAAAAATACTAATTGTGACCAACATTGGTAACATTTTACTAAAAGTATCGGTGTTATTTTATAGGTATTGATAATATCTATCAAAGGAAACGTCTGCAGGTCACATGGTTTGACATATCCATAAGTGAGAGTAGATCTAGTAAGTTCTCTAGCTGTCAGGTCCTTCCTGTGAAGTTTGGACTGCGCACCTTGGTTTGGCATTGGTTCAAGGTGATCGGTGCCTTGTGCCGCAATGTTGTTTGCAAGGCCGCCTTGTGTAAGAGCGATAGAACCAAAGAGAGTGACAGAAAGATACATTAAGGACCTACTGACTGTATACAATGCGGTCTTTCGATAAACATATTAGACTGTACGTAAGAATATACTACAGTCGACGTATTGAGGTGGATTACATTAAATCAATGAATATTTTATAAAATACGCTTATTTGAGGTATTTAACGTTCGTTTTCTGATTCAATCAGAGCACGAGAATTTCTATGAGCCAGCGCGAAAGGACCTTCCAATTTTTAGCGGGAAAGGTATTCTAACATACCTTCCACCGTTATTTTACATGCACACAATATTACATTAAATCAATGGATATTTTTTTAAATGGGCTTATTTGAGGTAAATTGATATATCACCTAAAAGCGATATAAAATGTTTTTCACCGCATTTACAATCACCACGCGCTCCTCTCTTGTTCACTCTGCCAAAATAAGATCTACTTTTGAAAATATGTCTAGATTGACGCTCAATATGTCGACGTTTAAATGACTGAAGGGGGACGTTTAAACTCGTGTCTTCAACTGATTCCATTTTACGAATGGGCTTATTTGAGGTATTTAACGTGCATTTTCTGATTCAATCGGAGCACGAGAATTTCTATGAGCCAGCGCGAAAGGGCCTTCCAATTTTTACCGGAAAAGGTATTCTAACATACCTTCCAGCGTTATTTTACATGTACACAATCAACATGTGACACACGTTTTTACTTCACCATACGAAGGAAGTTGTGCTTTGTTTTACTCTGAGTACGAGGGGACGGTGTCTATAGATTCTAATCGTGAGGTGAAAATTAATTATTAACACCATGAATTCTCATCAAATAGACACACTGCTGCGGGGCAAAATTTCAATCTATAAAGGGACATTTCCTTCGGACCAATTACCTCAAAATTTCACTCGTCCCGCCTTATTTGTGGTCAATTTAGACCCTCACACTAAACCCGGCTCCCATTGGGTGGTTCTATATTTTTCCAAATTTGGGGAGTATTTTGATACATACGGCAGACGACCGAGCTTAGCGATGACTAGACTCTTGAAAAAACACTCGACACGATGGAGGTACAACCGCAAACGACTCCAAGGCATAGCCTCCGGTGTGTGCGGCCACTATTGCTGTCTGTTTGCCGTTGCCAAGGACGCCGGCTGGAGCCTGACGAGATTCACAGACCTGTTCTCAACCGCCAACTTGTGTAAGAACGACCGGCTGGCCGTCACGCTGTTCAAACGTCGCTTTGGCCGCTGTCCAAGATGTACTAGCAGGGGTGCCCAGACGTGTGTTCCAGCATTAGATATAAAAGGTATACTGTAATTTTATTTAATCATTTGTATTCAATTATCTGACATATGAACATCATCATCATGTCGGCCATCTTTGATTTTTCATTTATCGTAAACTCGAAAAAGGAGTGGGTGATCACCGAGCTAGCCATAGTTTTCATCGACGAGAAACAATCGTCGTGTTATCAATTCAATAAAACCACCGGCTTGTGTTACTCCAAATTGGATGCAATTCTAAAACAAAATTTAGATAAAGCCTTCGTGCCTTACGCATATAATAAACAAAAAGGGAATTTCTTGTCCCGTCTCACAGGCCGTACATTCATCCCACTACGTGAGGACTATAAATGTCCCTTTGTTGATTTGATCAACTCAAATTGTTGGGGGTGTACCGCCCCTTGTCACGACATCACCCCGTGCGCGTTAAAAAATGCAAATGCTTTGGCACGATTCGTCAGATTTCACAGCGCCGAGAAATTGTATAAATTTTGTCCAATCACCGACGACGACGACGACCACGATACTAGCTTTAATTGTGACGACTGTTGATTACAGGTCATCAGTCTAGACGCAGACAGCGATGAAGACGTGCAGCTGTAATATGGTGCAGGATGAATCACCGTCGTTGCTAACCAAGACTTTCTACCTAAACGACAAACAGATCAAACACGTGGCGGTGGGTCTCTTCCCTGACCGCAACTTTTACGCTCACGTGATGTTTTCATCGAGTTCTAATCGTCTAATACTCACCGTCCCCCAATGGAACTTTCTCGTCAAAGAAATGCCGTTTTGGTCCGAGTGTGTGCAGACGTGTGTAAACTTCGAGTCCACCATGGACGACTTTATCATTGTGGTGAAAAAACTTTTCGGCGTGTGGAAATTGTGTCTGAGTGATAAAAAAAACATTCAGATCTACCTGTCTACGGACGAAATAAAAACTCTGTACAATCTTGAAAAATATATCACACGACATGTAAAATATCTAAACCACCCAAATGTATCGACGTTCATAGACAATACGCTCACCTCCAAATCGTTTGTAGACCCGCCCGATCCTATCCCATATTTTGACTATCTGTCACTCTATGACGATCTTTGTATTTTTATGGATAACAATAATAAATTGTGAAATATGTATTTTTTTTATTATAATTAAATTTGAAAAAACTTGTATTTATTTTTTCATTTATAGTAATATTACCCTCTCATTTAAATATTTGTAGTAAGAGCGTTAAAATATATCAATTATTTGATATATAAATAACTAAAAAATTTAAAACAAATTACAATTCATTTACACTTTTTAAAAAAAACTTGCGTCAATCATATTATAAGTGACGTAAAAAAAATCCGCAGCTACGGGGCGTCCAGAACCGACGTCAGACGCGACCACACTATTTGAAACGTCATAGTCACAGGCTGACCAACAGTCAGGATGACGTCACAATACTATAGCATACCTACCTACACGTCCAACAGGCTGACGGCAGGGCTGACCTTACTCAATAAAACATGGCAGGGGTGACGCAATAAAACGTCACCATATTTTAGAATAATTAGCGACCTGCAGTCAATACAACAATCAGGATGACGTCACAATACTATAGCATACCTACCGACACGTCCAACAGGCTGACGTCATGGGCTGACCTTACTCAATAAAACATGGCAGGGCTGACCCAATAAAACGTCACCATATTTTGAATAATTAACGACCCAAATCTAATGTGACGTCCGAACGTCACCATACACACACACAGGCTGACCTCACTCACTGACGTCACTAAAGCCTGGCGTCACTTACAGACGCAGTCAATATTATTTTAATAACAGTGACGTAAAACTGAACATACCAGCGCTCTTACTACTGGGATGTCTTGTAAAGCATATTTCAATCCAGTCAAGTTACTAACTTCACGTTCCACAGCCATATCTTTGTACTGTAGCTGTTCATTCACGCTGGAGATCTGACTAACTGCACGTTCCACAGCCATATCTTTGTACTGTAGCTGTTCATTCACGTGGGAGATCTGACTAACTTCACGTTCCACAGCCATATCTTTGTACTGTAGCTGTTCATTCACACTGGAGATCTGATTTAGTATTTGGTCCCACATAACAGAGTAACAAACAAACTTAAAATTAATTTGTTTAAGAAGATTTCTAACCAAACTATGAATAATGTGCACGAGCAGCAGGATATTTGGATGCCCATCTTGTATTACAGTGACGCTTAAGAGTGGTAGAAGGTTCATTGGATAATATTTGCCACATTTTGACACTGGAAGCAAATAATTTGTTCAGTTCTTGTACTGTTCCAAAAAAAATGTGATAACATCTGGAGACACTCCAGCAGCGTGAACACCAACCAAGTTAAATGAATGAGAAGCACATGTCATAAAACGTGCATGACTGTTAGTTGTTTGTCTACGGGCCTGGACTCCTGAATAATTCCACGCCATATTTGAACCATTGTCGTGTGTTTGCCCTCGGCAATGAATATCAAGTGCATAGGCTTCTATTATGTAGAATCTCTTCGGTTAATCCAGATCCAATCATTTTACTCGTTATTATGAACTCAATTAAACTTTCTTAAATAGAGCAAACATCCTCCAAAACTTTCACGTACCTAATAATCTGTCACATTTGTTGATGATGGGTTACATCTGGTGAACAATCAAATAAAATTGAGAAATATTTTGCCTCTCTTATATATTTTAATATTTCTTGATCGTTTTGAATTGTTGGAGAAAAGTAGGTTGGAATTTATTCTTTTTCTTTGCTTAGGGCAATATAATCTTTTATCTGTTTATTATAATGAGAAACAAATTCTAGACAATTTCAAAAAATTCCAAAATTATTGGCCTGGCGTATATTTGTACTTGAACCTCATAAAGCCAAGTTGTTAACTGTAGAAAATAAAATGAGATCAACAATATTACTGAGAATGGGTCGTCATTTCTTTTTTTCTTTTATGATTATTTACTTTAGTTCAGTATCAATTGTTCTGCCCTCTTTAATTCTTTTTTAAAATATTTTCCAAGTAAGATAGATAGCACTCACGATGCTATACAGAATTTTCATGCTCTGGAATTCGAACCCGTAATTTTTTTCCAGTCATAAAATCCTATTTTTGGATTTAAAAAGCATGAATTAGGATACTTGCTAAATAGCATGCAGGGGAAGCAGTAAATATATTTTTTCTCTTCGCTGTGAATTAGCCAATTTTGCTCCACCCTTCCTAAGTTCAAAAGTTTTTTTTTATAGAACCAACTTCCTGTAAAATGCCTTTTATTTTTGCGTTTATTGATAAAAGAAAAGTAGAAGTTTTATTTTGTTCTGGACCATGTTCAACTAATGAGCTTCTCCCATGGTTATTCAAATCAGACCATGTTGTGGGGTCATTAACATTTAGTTGAATTTTGGTTGGTTCATTTTCCAAATCCTTTTCTTGTAAATCTTCATAAAGAATAAATGTTGAAAAAGACTGGTTAAGATTTGATTTGGAGCACTCTTGAGTGTACAATTACACTACCAGTTACATTCTTAGTTATTTTGGTAAAGTTTTCGTTTTCTCAAAGTGTTGAAGGAGATGGACTACTTTCAATACCTTGTACTGGTAGCACAGTGGTTGAGGGAACAACATTCTTTGCCCAGCAAAGTTTTTGCTAGTGCTTGTTTTGGACAATGTTATCTGCCTCTTGTTGTTTTTTCCCGTTTTCAACGCAATTCCTATCTAGCTGAGAGCCGTGGGTCGGTTTAAATGTGAAATGTGATATTTGCTCGTTACCTTGACAATGGGAATATATTTATTTTATTAACATTGTTTGTAAATTTGTATAGCTTTACTGGTTGATTTGCGTGAGAATTAGTTCACTGTGTCACGTGTGTCTGTTGAAATGGGATACATCTTTATTCCTAAAGGAGATTAATGTATATGTCTTTTAAGTTACGCATTTAAATAAATTTCGCAATCTTACATTTTATATAAAAAAAATCTACATCTAGATGGCACCCCTCAAGTTTGGCGCCCCGGGCGGCTGCCCCTGCTGCCTCCCTCCCCCCTCCCCCTTTGCTATGGCCATGCTCTGAATAACAGAGACTTGAAGAACGATTAGTGTTCATCCAGTGGTGGTTGTGTGTTTTGATTACGTTATTTAAAATATTCAATAAAACTCGCCTTCACTGTAGACTTTTTACCACAGAATCTTTCATGATTTACATCCTATCGTTGTCCAAAACATTTCACTAGCAACAAATAAACAATAAAAACAAAATAAGCTTTGTTTTTATTCACACTCAGTTAATCACTAATTTTTTTACTAAGCCAATCGTTAGAAGAAGAAAAAATTCTTGCATCCACTTGCATAAATGCAACGTTAATAGACTGATGTTGTCCTAAACATTCAATTTCAAGTTTTTCTTGCAGTTTGAATGAAGAAAACAGAATTGTTAATAAATAAATTAATTCATTCATTTTAATTAATCACCTTCACTCATCACTTTACTTGAGTCTCAAAACATACAAAATCACATACACATAAAAGCCAAAACAAAATATAAACTACCTTTATCGTATATCGGGACCGCTCAGACTGGTCTTATTCGCTATTGTTAAAGCTCGCAATGGAATGGTAGGGTGCATTGACTTTGAGACTTCTCATACTGGGCGTGGTTTCTCTCTAAGTGGGCCTGTCACAGTTAGCCCACGTCAGCTTGTAAATTCAGTCACTAGAACGTTGGTATAGTCCTCGCAAGACAATTAGAGTGAGAAATGAACAATATTGACTGGAATACTGTATAACAAAACCAATAATTCACTTAGTGTAACTAACGGTGCTCAACTTTATAATTATATTTTTACTAAATATTTTATAGGATAAAAAGAGGTGCCTGTTAGCCCAGGCTAAAATATCTGAATAAGTGTTACATAGTTATGATAGCCATCCGCTTTTCAGATTTATATTCACCATTATTGTCCTATGATGGCTGAGGCCATAGTATTTATATTGTTCTATAAATCTTTAATATTCTTTATTGGGAGTTGTTCGCTGAGACCCTATATAATCTATGATGTGTATCTTTGAGATCGTAATAAATTGTCTTTATAGCCTCTGGTCATTGTTAATATATAAAATTTTCTTTACTTCTTTTTTTACGTTTACTACCTTGTTCCTATATATGAATAGAGCGACGTTCCAAGTTCACCCTTTAATTCTTGTACATGATAATGAAACTTGGGGTGTTAGGTTTGGTGTGTCAAATGGACCTTCCCTTCTGATCTTTGTCCTTGTATTATTTCTGCACCCTGCTCTTTAATCTAACTGTTAGTTTAGTCGGTTTAGGGTAACTAGAGAGCATGATGGTGCACAAAGTCACATGACTATTTGGTTTGTGTATTTGTATGCATTGGTCACCAATTATTTAGATTTATTTTCGATGGCTGCTTGCTATTTAGATGAAATTAAATTTGTGAAACAATGCACGTGTCAATAAAAATCACCGCAATAGGTTTAAAATTCTCGAAAATGAATGTGTGCTTAGAATTAAAGTTTAAAATCAAATAAATAACACGTAGCAAAACAATTGTTAATTTTTAAATTCTAAAAGGTCATAATAGTTTTTCATATGGTAATTACCTCCTGTAAATTCTGTTTTCCTTATCCTCATCCAATTAGAGAGAATATAAGCTAATAGGTCAAAGGGGTAATAAGACGCTGTGCACAATAATGTATAATTTATTTTACGTTTATTATTTCACTCTATTAAAATTATATATTGGACCTGAAGACATTAATTACATTTGAAACATTATTAATGTTAATATAATAAACGTCAGAATAATTTATCTGGTTTGTCAAGAATGGGAAGTTCTGGATTCGAATCTTAGTTAGATGTATTAAGAGTGATTGTCCCTCAATATTTTTTCATTCTCTCTCGACATATATATATATATATATATATATATATATATATATATATATATATATGAATAATCTAAAATGACGACTTTTTCGTAATAAGAGCTTTTCGTTACTATCACTTTCCTAATACCACCTCCTACAAACCTAGAACATTAATGACCAAGTTCACATCCGACTTGACACAATCTGACACACCATGTCAGAATTCTGGAAGTCTTGAACCAAGCCAGGAATTGAATCGACTGGGAAAGTCACCGGCAATTCCGTGTATTTTGAATTTGGCAGCTCAGACCTTCTAAATACTATTTAGGATATATAGAGAATTGATAAAAAAACTCTTATTAATAAGGACTAGGCCTGCATCCACGTGGAAAGAGACGAAAATTTTGAAATTTAAAAATTAAGTAAAAAATACATTTTAATCGTGTACCTAATACACACAAATTTTTAGTAATAATGTAAAATTAATAAAAAAAGGAAACAATAATTATTGGGATTGGAAATATTTTAGTGAAATGTTATATTGTAAAACTAATACCTTAAAGAAGATTGTACATGTGATGTGCTTTGAAATGAAAATATAATCTTACCTTGATGTTTAACGTTATGGACTTATGGTCCTATCTTATAAACCTAGCGTTTGCGGAAATGTTTACGATAAGCTTACTAAATTTCATTGTAAACGAAAACTGTAGACACTATAAATAAAAATGAACATGGATAGTTGTTTTTTTCTTCATCTTTTAGTTCTTCAGCGAGATGTATGTATTTAATCAAGCAAATAGTTTAAGAATGAATAGGTAGAATATAGACAAAGTGCACTCACATTTACATGAACAGAGCGGGGAAAGCTATTTTTTAATAAAATGTCTTGGTACATTTAACCATAAAATAAAACCAAGACCCTTCACCGAGGGTAACCAGACAATACGAGGCCGATGCCTTTATTCACGCAACCACAAACACAGAAAATTGATAGAGTTATAACTTTACAGTTAGTGTGTCTTAGCTGGGGCTGTCATTAATGACAATTTTATCAACAATCAACCATGACTGTTGGACTGTAGTCTTTACAAAATAAAACTATTATATTGGAAAAAAATACAGTGCCTGTTCGTGTTGTAAAGGAAGCGAAATAAGTCAATCGTGATTAGAATATTTTATCGAGTACATTGCATGTCAACTAGTATAATCTGGTCTAGGTAAATTGGGCTTGTTCTAACAGCTTTAAAACAATTGAAACAATTTTCTATTCATCCCCCTCGCGGAAAGATTTGATCAATTTGACTAACGATATATATATATTTTTTAAGTGATATTTGTGGTTTATTATTTGAAAAAAAACACGTGATTGCTTTATGCATATTTTCAAGAGTAAAAAAGGAGGTAACTTATATTAAATTGAACGTGCTATACTATTAATATTATTTATATCAGATGCATCACATTAATAAGACACGCAATCCTAATACTCCGCTATATAGCATGCATAAAATAATATCTAGTCCCACACATTAGTCTCACAAATGAGTGTGTCGACTTGGAAATTGCAGTGTTGAAGAGACCAAGAAATATTAAATGGTAAGAACTAAACATTCAATAATATATTTTCAAGAAATATAATATTAATTAAGACTGTACCGATGCCGATTATGAATCCAATCATCGGCCAGTTATAGGAAGATTGGTAAGTCAGTGATCGTCAGTTTGCTCACCAATTATTAAAGCTGATCTTTTATTAAACAGGTGACTCATCATTGTCAAGATCTTGGCAGAGAGTCTTGTCCTTTGCTCTGTTCCTTGAGGATTGGGGGTGTCTACTAGTGACTGAGTAAACAGTTACTTCTTCCATCAATAACAAGGGTACGAGAAAAGTTGGGGAGTTGAGGACTGGGCTGGTAGTACAAAGGTCAGAGAGGAAAATAGAGAATAATTATTGCAGTTTGCAGCAGTTGAGACTAGGGAAGTATTTTCTTTGCGAGTTCAACCAGCAAATAGAGACGTTTGAAACAAGATTCAAGGCAAGCTAAAATTGGGGAAGCAGCAGGGGAAGTTAAAACTTGGGGAGACTCAAGGTAATTTAAAATTGAAAACTATCGAATTTAAAAAAAGTACATCATGGCTTCTGAACTTATATTATTTCAATACGTAAATGGATGTATTAGTTGACAATTGTTAAATCATTTTAAAATTAGCTATGCTTATTTAAATTACGACAAATTTAATAAACAGAATATTTTTTCTGTTTCTTTTCTAAAATTAACATATTATTTTCCGTGATATTCTATGCACAGAGTTCAAAATAAATTTCTTAGTTAAAACAATAATATACTTAACTATTAGAAAAGGTATGTTAATTTAACCGAAACAAGCTATCTTTAAAATTTTCTAGGATCAACGACAAAGTGAATTAATCCTAAGTTAAATCTAGTTTTCATTTAATCTTATATTATAAAACTTACTAAACTTTAAAAAAATTTAAAAAATTCCACGGGACTAGTAGATTTTTTGGTATTTCTTTAACATATTATCTTTGTTATATTTAAAGTTGAATAAATCAAATGATGGCATCGATTGACCTAATAAGCAACATATAATCTGCATCGGCATGATCGGCAAAACCATTAATACTGTCCTTATGACTATAAATTAGATAGATCTTACGTAATAAACTAGATATACAAGATGCCCACTATATCACTATAAGTGTATTACATTCACGGTATCTCACTATCTTATCAGAAATCTACAATAATAATGTAGAGGTGAGGATAGTAGCATTTAGACTCATCTTAGAGGAATCTTTCCTGAATTTGTGTTGAAGGGGATAAGAAACACTTATAGCAATCTTAACATGTTAACACCCGGCTGAAGCTCAATCACGACTGTCACTGTATCTGAAATTGACATGGTCTCAGCCAGATTACGCAAACTAGACTTGTTTTAGATCTGTAGACAGCTTCATAAGAACCATAATACGATTCGGTAATATACCACAGGCATTGTACTTTAATCACTATAATTATTACTTACTTACCTATCTTAT
Organism: Timema cristinae; assembly: GCA_039000515.1. Taxonomy (NCBI): domain Eukaryota; kingdom Metazoa; phylum Arthropoda; class Insecta; order Phasmatodea; family Timematidae; genus Timema; species Timema cristinae. Next base: position 20,445,129 of record JBCFYV010003508.1, on the reverse strand, counting down.
GGAAATAGGAAATCAAAAGTAATTTGGCACACTTACAACTATCTGTATCCTGAGCTAGTTCTAACCAGTCTTCTTTATTATACCATAGATTAAATCTATGGTATAATAAAGAAGACTTTGTTAGGTCTACGCTATTCGTATCTGCGTATAAGTTTTACTATTGGTTTCTTCCCATTAAGTTTGAGACTCCATATCTTAGATACGGTTTGGTAATGGTTTCAGTTTTTGTAGCTCATCATTCTGTAACTCATTATTTTGTAACAACTTCCCATCATCTTAATTCTTTTTTCAGATCGATTTTTTTTCCAAACCACCTTTTTTCGTACAATCTAAATTTTGTCTCGTTATGTCTGGTAAAAAAAAACATTTCACAATAATAAATAACAACCGGCGATGATATTGTTTTGTGTAGATTCTGAGTTTTACATTCCTTGGCCCCAGGCAAGATTTCAAAAATTTACTGACCTAGTAATAACATGCATTTTCCGATTGTATTAATTTTCTAACTTATAATTTAATATCATTATTACTAGTTTTTAAATTGATCCTAAATATATGAATTCGTTAATGCTAGCTATGTCATGTCGTTCAGAGTAATCACTGAATTGATGTCCTGTTTTCTCTGTGTGGTCACCTATTTCTTCTTCTAGGCATTCAGTTCTAAACCTAGATCACTAAGCCAACAAAGATATAATTTATAACTAATCAAATCAATTTGACGCAAGCTTAAAATGAGAATAAAATTGATATAATGTAAAATATTTGCGTCATTGAAATGCGTGACGCCCATAAGGGCACGTGGTTGCAGTCGACCTGGGGTCTTCAACCCATGGTCCGCGGGTCACTTGAGAGTTGTGGTAATTTTTTTGGCTGCCCACTCTCTAATGAGGTATATACAATTATTTTAAGAGAAAAATAACAAATATATACATATATTTTACATAATCAACCAGCTCTTGTTGTGATAGTAGCACGTTAGAACATGTGGACACGGAAGCGAGTGGTAAAGTGTTTTATAATGCTTTGTTTAGTGTTATAATTAACCAATAGTTCACAATTGAATGACAAGAAGATTAAGTTTAATCAACACAACAATAAAAGATTACCATCTAAAGCGTTATGCACATAGTTTAACAATTTAATACAATATATTTAACGTTTATTAAAATCACAGTTCTTGAGATTTTAAGAATTAAAGCAATTTTTAGGATATACAAAAACCTAGGCCTATAATTATACATAGTGTTTATCTTATTAACCAATACATATTAATATACTTAACTTCTCTCGATTAAATATTGGTTTATTGTTTCAGATGGTTTATTCTATCTTCCTCTTGAAAGTAATCATCTTATATACTATAAGCGTTTATCACAGCGAGAGCAAACTTTACTTCTCAGATGAGAACGAAGAAACATCCATTATCTCCTTAGTTAATGGTATTCAACAAATTATTGACAACTATTTCACAGAAAATTTGAACTTGATAATCTTCGACAGAGACAACACATCCAGAGTTATCGATTACGTCTTAAATTATCTCCACAACATAAATACCCCTTTAGTGTTGACGGAAAACATTACTCAGGAGGAAGAGTTTACTCAGGGTGATTTCTGTTGGACCAATGAGAATTGGTTTTCTCGTAATAGTTGGTGTGGACTAAAGCGGATCGACAACTTGGAAAACAGCGTAGGGTTCGTAATTGCTAGAAGTATTATTGATAATAAATGTTTTTTGGATGTAGATTGGAAGATGTCATCATTTTGGAACCCCCGATCTTTCTTTTTGATTGTTATAACCACACCAGTGACTGAAGGTAAAACAATTCTAGCTGAGGCAATAAAGGATTGTTGGGATAAGTTAAAGATCTTGAACGTGGTGGTTATTTTTAGGAGCATACTCGAGTATAAAAATAAGTATCCATATCATTACTCAACCAGGAATAGCAAGCTTTCAATAAGAACTATAAGCTACAATCCATTTTCAGGCATAGCTTTGGAATTCAATCCGTTTAATATTGTCAGAAATGCTAAAACCATTTTCCCTAACAAATTAAAGGACACTCGTGGTTTTCTTATAGATGTTTTCATCTCACATCCTACCCATGTGCTACTTATAGAAAAGGTCGACCATGACGGGATCATTGTCTTAGAAGGACCAAATGGTAAGATGATAAATGAAGTAGCTCGTGCAATGAATCTCACCTTGAGTATAACTCCATACGAAGCGTTTGAAAATGATGATATTTGGGCAAATTTGACTTCTAAAATGGCTGGGATTCAAGCTATACAGGAAGGTATCCAGCCCTTCAACTTAAGGAGGAGTACCTACCCGTTTGATGAAGACTGTATTACTCTTATCGTACCAAAGGCTCTAGAAATTCCCAAATACTTGAAAATAAGTTTACCTTTTACGGGAACCGTTTGGTTGCTATTCGTGTCTACTAACATATGTATATCGCTTATCTGGAAAACTGTAACGGTTTTTGATGAAATTGAAAATAGCGTCAAATTAAGTAAAAATATTTTTATCAACGTGTTTAGAACGTCTGTAGGAAGTGCTCCAGATTATCTGCCCTCCTTGTTTCCTCAAAGATTTATCGTAATCATGTTGTTAATATTTAATTTGATTATAAATAGTGCTTATACAGGTTCCTTAAACAGTTGTTTAATCAAAGTAAAGTATTTCCCAGATATAAACCATTTAATGGAATCCTTGGATTCTGATATGAAGATCGGTGTTATAATGACTAATTCCTCACTAAGCGATATTTCAGAAACGATGGATTTCAACGATCCATATATTATGAAAACAATGAATAAACTGTGTATAATGAAAAGTGATAAAGAGATTTTTGAGATGATTTCTAACCACAGAAACCTCACACAATTAACTCTTAAATTCTTCGGAAAATTTTTGATAAATAATCCCATCTACTTTAAGAACGGCCATCCCATGATGCACGTTGTGGAAGAATGTTTTACTTCCATATGGAACGGTTTCATGACATTGGAGAATCATTCACCTTTCTTGAGAGCGTTAAGTTTCTTTGTCACTCGTCTGAATGAATGCGGGTTCTGCGGAAAGTGGAAAAGTGATTTTTTGAACCAAGCTCCTAGAATAAGAATCAATACCGAACCTATCATTTTAACTAAAGATCATCTGCAAGCCGCATTTTTCCTCTTATTCATAGGATTGTGTGTAGGCTGTGTTGTTTTTTTGGCGGAGAAAATTATTTGTAACAACAAGAATATCTCTGGTCTTATTTATAAGAATTCTAAACACATTCCTACAGTAATTTTGAAATAATTTAGGCCTAATTTACAGTAAAATTATTTTTAGATAATTCATTATTTTGTATCTATAACAATCAATTCGTACAACCTATTCCCCAACAAACTAAAATACATGAATAGAATAGTTATTCTAAATAAGTAGCTTTGCACATATGTTATTTACTGTAAATTCGACCATGAGTAAAACATTTCCCTAAAACAACAAAATGGGAAAATATTTAACCAAATGGAAAATGCGATAAATCTCAACTTTGTACGCTTATATCGCTTAGCTGGACAGTTATGGATGTCTTTTATACATATGAGACAACCAAAAAATTACGGATAAATATTCTCTTTGGCACATTTAGATCGTTTGAAAGAGGTGCAAATGATTATCTACCAGCCTCGATTCCTCAAAGATTATTGTCACCATGCTGTTGATATTTGACTTCTATAACAGTTTTTTTAAATAACTATTTAATCAATATAGTGTATTTACCAGACGTGAGCCCTTCAAAGGTATCCTTGAATTCTGATCTGAAATCATTTGTTCCACTTTCTGTTTCTGATGTTAGTGAAATTACATAGCTGACGACCCACATGTAATAAAAACAACTAGTAATCTTATAATTATTAAAAGGTAAGATAAGGCTCTGTACATGATGGATAATCACAGAAATCTTATATAATAAACTGTAAAATTTAACGGTAAAACTATGTAAAGTAAACCCTTCCACTTTTAAAATATTTACCCGATGATGATTTTTGTAGAAAATGTTACTTTTCCGTTTGAAACTGTTTCCTTAAAGTGGATATCATTCTCTTTTCTTGGTTGCGTTCAGATTTTCATCACTCGTCTTAACGAAGGAGGGATTCACGCCTTGTGGAAAAGTAATTTATGACAAGTTCCGAAGTAAGTCTCTCCACTGATCTTAAGGTTTTGACAAAACGTAATTTCTTGCAGTAACTCGTCTTACTACTAGCCAGGTTATACGCTTATGTAATGATTAAACTAATGGCTTCAGGGACTCGGAAGTTTAGATTCAGAGGAAGTGTACCCGAATTTGCATGGAGGTAGAGTGAAAAACTATTTTGGAATAACCCCTCTCAGTACGCCCAACTGAGATTCAAATCTCGATCTACCTGATTGCCGATGATGGGGTTATTGAGGTTAGAATATCGGTCGGGTGTACTAATGGTGGTTTTCAAAAATAATTTTCACTCTCCCTTGACCAAATGCGGGTACACATTCTCTGAGTATTACCTTCCTAATTCCTAAAATCATTAACGATATTATAACACAAGCGTACCACTTGAACGAGTAGTGAGCCACGGTGCTAGAAAAAAAGAAAGAAAGAAAAATCAATGATCTACTACCAGCTGTTTCGTTTCTTTCATAACTAGGATTGTCTGTAGCTTATGTTTTGTTTTTGTTTGTAGTCTACAACCACGATAGGTCAACTTTAAATAAAGTAAACTATTTATTCACCCTACTTACAGAACCTTAGAGATCTTATTTACGTTGAGGTCTTATTTACAAAAGATCCAATAATTTTAAGTAAAATCAATTGACCTTATTGCTTGTAAATATCTTGGTAACATTAATTATTGTATGAAGTTTTTTTCACCCTCTGTTTTAGAGTAAATATGATGTGCGTTGTGTTACATACAAGCCTGCCTTACTAGTGGTAAATATCAAGAGAACACATGTGTGAAGTTTTTTCCCTAGAAACGAAGGATTGTGTGGTTTCAATACTGATTACTTTTTATCTGTGTAGATATGAGTTACTAAACTGGTCAATAACGTGATAGCATCTGCATTTATGGTGTTTCTATATGAATAGAATTAATTAACTTGCTGTATTTAATACAAACTTGCCCTTAAAAATAAATACTTCCAAAAAATTTAGAAACATTAATACAAGCTTTTATCAACATATAGAATTAAGGGGATATTTGATTTATATTTAATGTCGTCTAAATTTTAATATTGGTTAATAAATTTGGTGGAATTTTATTTAAGTAATCGTCTATATTTAAAATCTATTGAAAGTATAAGTTGTATACAAGCTTACATTACGATTGAACAATAACTTTATCTAGTTTTTTGTTTTACAATCAAATTAGAAAAGTCATCATTTTTTTAAAATTTCCTTCCCTATTTGGTGAGTATATATTAAGATATTTTTAAGGCAAATTTCATATATCAAATAAATTTAGAATTATTGAAATTATTTGTAAGTCTTTCTCACTATTATAAACATCAAGTTGACATTGTTTGATTTCAAGTTGGTAACGCTTAAAACCTAAAGATATAAGATATTCACACTTTCAGGATGAATGGAATGTATAGTAAAACCAATTACCCTGGATGATAGCAGTCTTATGACAATATACAGTATTGTCCAATATAATAGCCATACCTATTAGTTCAATCACTTAAACTAACCAAAATCTGGAAAAATGTTTAGTAATTATCTTAATAATATTATTTAAATTATAATAGGTGGATTAACAATGTCAGTACTATTATGAGATAATTTATAATACAGGTAAACAATGTGACCTATTTATATCAGTTTATTTTAGTTACATAAAATATGGTTATTGCAAGTAGTTTGTAAATTAGGCTTTAACCTATTATAAACATTTTGAAACACACTAAACGATGCTAAATGTTTTAGAGTATATATATAAATGTTTGGTCTAGGCGTTGATCTAATATGAAATAAGACAACTTTAAGGTGAAAATATAAATTGCTTTTATTCCCTATCCCGTACGAATTAGGAAAATCATATTATAAACATTTTGAAACACATCAAACTATGCTAAATGTTTTAAATGATTATAATTACCTACTTACATGCTAAATTTAAAGTCTCTAATAATTATAGTTACGGAAATAAGGCATCTTTAAAGTGAAAATATTTACTCCTCATTATTACCTATTCCGTGGGAATTTAAAAAAAAATCTGACCTTATTCCTTGTCTACATCATAAAGGGAACCTCTGTGCAAAATTTCAGCTTTTTAGGTCCAAGGGTTTGAGCTGGGTGTTGATGAGTCAGTCAGCGAGTCAGGACTTTTCTTTATATATATATATATATATATATATATATATATATATATATATATATATATATATATATATAATTGTTGTCACGGGGGGGGCACGCAACCCCTAAACAAATTAAACCACTTAAATCAATGTTAAATTCACTACTAGTTTTATTGTAACGTAATTCTATCTCACTAACCAGATTTAATTTTTTTTTAATTGTTACTGGTAATATTATTAAATGATTAATATACGGTAATCATTATAAATACTTAAGACAAAAGCTAATTAAGTATTAAAACGGTTAAAATAGGCATTAATTAAACTACCCAAATTTAAGTTGCGTGCCAAATACTGTAATTTGTTGTCACAAAGTAGAGATACAATGCCGATGAAACTTATTAATGTAATATCCTCAATTAAAAGAGTTCTAATTAAGAGAATTTTAGAAAGCTTGATAAAGCAATAGAAGCTTACAATAGCTGTGATGATAAAAGCTATCCACTTTGTAAATCTTTTCTACATATTGTGCCCACTATTTCAATATCCACAGTTACTGCAGAGCAGATATTCTTTACATTAAGAAGACTCAAGACTTGGATGAGTTCAAGAATGATCGAAGATCGGTTGACAGGACTAGTTTTACTATAATTATTACATCAAGATATTAAAATCCACTTTGATAATTTCATTGATATATTTGGTAGTTCAGAGAATAGGAAGATTGAGTTTATACTATGAGTAATCAGTTCAGACTAAATAAAACTTTCAAAATGTTTATACTAATAATAATTGTATTATCAGGACGTATAGGTCGTTTTAAAATATAATCCTTATGTGGTATCTTATCTAATTAAGTGCTTTTAATTTCAGAAGATTATTTTACTTAATTGTATAACCATTTTTTTAAATGTATTAAGATGATTGTAATAGACATTCAATTTACATTAGATGTAAATAAAGCACAACATACGTATATGAACTAGGTGTTGGCCTAGTCACAATTACTCTCTCACCTTGCTACACAAACCTTGTTTACGTTTAAATCTATTCTATAATTTTTATTATTACTATTTCAATAATCAATAATAAATAAAAAGCTTTAAAATAATGTATTTTTAAATATCGTGCTTTAAACAAAATGTTTGAATAATACTACACACATAACGTGTTAGTATGACTTAGTGGTAAAATTTCGAGTACGAGTTAGTACGAGTACTAAAGAGTGGAAATAAAGTTCGATTGTTCGAAATTTGAATAATTCTATCTATTTTGTCTAGTGGATTAAATAGCTAAAAAAAAACTATTTATACAGTTAGTATAATGTTTAAATTATTTCCCTCCTATTAATCATTATTTGTTTTTAATATTTTAGGGATTTGGTTCAAACATGAAATATCGGTGTCATTTATCTATAAATCAAGACCATTATCCAATTGATTATAGCAGTTAACTTAAAGGTTGTTTTTTGAGGAATGAATTTAGAAAATTTGAAAATTTTCATAATTGGTTGTAATGATTTTGGTTTAAAATCCATATACAAGGAGGGTTTGTTTGACAAATATGATTTTTTTTTAATTGTAATTTACTCGTCAATGATATTTGATGTTATTTAAAACATATACTTATATAAAATTATTATTTTACATTATATATAAAATTATTATTTTACATTATATATAAAAATATAATTATATTGTTTATGAGGAGAAAAATTTAATGGGTAGTTTGTCGATGATATATATAAATATATATCATGATATAATATATTATATTTTCAATATAAAAAAGCTTTAACCATTTTGTATACAATCTATATCTGAGGACTACTTTCTGTATATGATAGACAATAATATATTTTTTTAATAAATTATTTTAAAGATGGTTTATTTGGAGCATATTTTAGAAAAATTTTAATTTTTAAAAAACACTTTCAAGGTAAAAAGGGAAACATGAGAATGGTTTATCAAGATAGATGATGATGATAGTAATAATATTAATTATAATAATAAAGATCATCAATTTTAAAAACATAGCAAGTTTGAGGGTATTTTTTTTCCAAATAATTGATATTTTTAATTTTTAAATAAAAAATACTTCTCACATTTTCTTTAAAATGTAAAAATGAAGAACTTTGGTGATTAATACTATGATAAATTGATGTTTCTGAAGAAAATCTATTTAAGGGTAATATAATGAAAACATATATTTGAAATTTTGCGTCAATTATATTATATAAAATAATTTTTTTGTATGGTTGTATGGTAACATTTATTTTATATCAATGTGATTCATCTAGAGTTGTAATGAAATACCGTCGTTAAATAGTCAAATTTGAAACAAAACAAATAGATAATTGCGATATACTCAATTACATAAAATCACTATTCTGAATTTTATATTGTGAAGTATTTCATAACTAGCACACATAATTATTTTCTATGTATATTTGTGTGCCTTAGCCACCAGTTATTTCAATTTATTTTAGATGTTTATTTGTGTAAAACAAGTTATTTATATTAAAGTGAGTTTGTGAACCAATGCACATATCAATAAAAATAGCATTAATAAATTGTTTAAAATTCTTGTAAAACTATGTTGATCAAATAAAATTAATGATATTACATTTAACTTTTAATAAATAACAGATTCAAAATCATTCTTTGATTTTAAAATTTTAAAGGTCATGATAATTTGTAATATAGTAATATAAAAATAACGTATTGATATTTTTGTTATTTAAATAAATACTTCCTTGAAACAACGAAAATATTTAAGGAAACATAAAGCCGTATCTGAAAGACTTATTCAAGTATTGGTTAAAATGGAGTTGAGTCAAATGCTAGATAATTAAAATATAATTAAATAAAACAAAGTGTGTTTAAAAGTACAAGTTAACTTACAGTGGTAATGCCCTATTCAAGGTCTTAGATCTAAGTTTTATCCAATTGCCCTTGACGTACAAGGTCGGGTCTGTAATACTTGTATTATTATTATTATTATTATTATTACTATTATTATTATTATTATTATTATTATTATTAGCACCGCGTCTTACTACCCGTTCGGGTTTTACGCACTTACGCTGATGTGTAATGGTATGGTGATTGTGAGATGAAATGGAGGACCTACAGTTTAACGTGGAATCCGAACCACGGTGGAGGCCTGGCATTCCCCACATTCACAAGATGTCTTTTCAGAGGTGAAGGAAGGGTTTGGAAATCAGATAAATCTGTGCCGGGACCGAGGATTGAACCCCGGCCGCCAGCACAGAAGTCTGACACCTTACCCCTAGACCACCAGGTCACCCTGTAATACTTGTAATATGTGATGGTGTTTTTTTTTCTTGAAGGTTTTTCCTCTCTCCTTCCACGTAAATATATTTATACTTCATCCAAATGCTGTTATTCTAATCCTTACCCCGATGGTAAAATTACAAGATTTTCGTGAAAAGGGTAAAAATAATACTCTGTGGAGATAAAAAGATTTATTTTACGTTTATTATTTCTCTTTTTTTAATTAAATGTTGACCTACAGCAATAATTTTAACACTTAAAACCACATCAGTGGGTAAATGTGAATAACAGTCAGAAAATTGATTAGTCTGGTTTGTATGTGACGAGAAGGTCTGAACTCAGATCATGTAAGGATTTAAAGGTCGAACAGACCTAAAATTATTAGCTTCTACACCTAAATTTAACCTTAATCCAACATCGAGGTCGCAATCTTTCTTGTTGATAAGAACTCTCAAAAAAATATTACGCTGTTATCCCTAAGGTAATTTAATCTTATAATCAAAAATACTGGATCAATTAAAAAATTATTAATTCATGAAAATAAATAAAAAAAAAGAGTTAATATAATTTTTCTGTCACCCCAACAAAATGAGCTTTGAATTAATATAAATAAAAAAATTCTAATATAAACTAAAACAATTATCATAAAACTCTATAGGGTCTTCTCGTCCTCCAATAAAATTTAAAGCATTTTAACTTAAAATTCAAATTCTAATAAAATCTCAATATAGTCAGTTTATACCTCGTCAAACCTTTTATTCTAGTCTACATTTAATAGACAATTTATTATCAAAACTTGAGTTTTGATCCTGGTAATGACTAGAACAACTCATTCAGACTGCATATAATGTCTGATGATGGCGCCGTAGAGTGGCGAAACATGTAACTAATAATACAAATAAGGCCGTCTCTACGATGCCTGCATAAGGAGCATGGAACTCAGCAGATAAGCAAATAGAATTCAATAAAAAAAAATATTTATTCAACATTGTGCCAATTTTACAATTTATGCATCTTTCATTCACTCCTTCAATTATATGACCACAAATTTATGTTAAACTAGTCATTAATAATCTGTACATGTGGTTTAGTTATGTTAATTAATTTTAATGTGTTATCATTTTACTTGTTCATTGTAATATAACCTGACTCACATTTTAATGTGTTTTTATTACACGTTATATCTAATCATATATGTAGAATTAACAATATTCAATTTAAATAATTTATACAGATATATTCATTAAAATTGTATATATTTTCACTGTATGAATTTTCTTAATATCTTTATCACAAATAGATTTTATATTGAATTCTATAATCTTAATTATATATTTTTGATTTATTTCTTTTTGGTGCTTGGATGTGTAGCGAATATAGACAATTAGGGGGTGTATATATATATGTATATATATATAATTAAATTTTTTAATTTTATATATATATATATAAATTAAAAAAACAATTAAAACCGGAAAAATAATCAAAATGGCGGAGCTACTTTAAAGCCAGTGCGCACCTTTCTTTGGAGGCCTCTTGTGGCTAAACGGTTAAACCTATCGATAAACGGATTGCACCAGAGCTAGATTTTTTTAACTATAGGTAAATTTTGCACACTTTACACACATTTTTTTTAACTTTCTGACATACTTATGGGACAGCTAGAATCATAATATTGTAAAAATAAATCAACGTTCAGAATAATACTGAAATTACATTACTTTACACTCACTTGATGTTTGGGAACGCACCCACGACGAGCAAAGCGAGTTAAAAATTATAAATCTTCATGTTTGAATAGAAATATTTATTCCATGTCTATTTTACAATGTACAGATAGATAGCGAACAAGAGAACGTTTAGTTTACAAAAACAACAAATATTTCTTAAAATGAGAAATTTTTAAGATGTTCATAGCGTGCCTGGTACTCATTATATGACTTAGAAACTTTATCGTCTTTACAACTTTAGATTTGTTAACATTCCTATAATTCTTAGACCAGGGGCTATTTGTATAGATTTGACATGCTGGCCTCTATTATACAATGCAATTAAAATATTTAACATCTCTTGCATTTTTGCGAAAATAAATAAAAAGTTAAGCATTTAATCAAAAACAATTAAGTATTTAATAGCATGGCATATAGTTAAATAAAAAAATCATTAATACAATTTTTTTTTTTTTTTTAAGTTTGTTTTCCAAGCACCTGGAAGATAACCCAATAAAAAGTGGCCACCTGCAGTTTAAAATAGTTGTCCAATCTAAAATTGAGTTTTAATTAAATCAGTAGTACTATGGATTAATATTGCATAAATATAAACAAAACACATTGTAGGGAAGAATTTTGAAACACAATATTCACTTTTTACTTTATTCCGCCCAATGACCCTATTTTTCCCAATTTACAGTTATAAAGATGTCACTAATATTTAAAGATAAATTTGACTTTCCATGAATTGGTTTATTTCTTCTAAATTGAGTTAGATAGTCCTCACCAACATATTTAAATGGCTATACTAATAAATGCTACTTCAAGATAATTTTATCTCTGCTTCGTGTCTCATCACGTTTCCAGGATTTCTGAGTAGTTACACTAATGAGATATTAATTAGAAAAGTATTATTTAGAGAAGGTACCCTTATTTTTCAAGTAAAACATGGGGGATCAATTTTGAAGTTATGATTATAATTAAACTAGAGCGAACCGTGTTTAAGCTCTGTTAGTTAAACTTACTTAAGTACCAGTGGAATTTAGTGATGAAACTATATGTCCAGTATGTAACCGAGTGAACGTTTCTTATAGCTCACTGTTTGTGAGATTTGAATGAATTAACTCAGGACATTGGACAGGGGTATTTATGGGGTTAAGCCCCACGCCTCAAAATTTTCCTAAGTTTTTAATATGAAGCTTAAATATGGCCTTGTATCAAACTTCAAATAATTTTTAAAGTCATCACTTTTCAAAAATTTGACAAGGAATGACCACTTTATATAGCTTCTAGAGGTACTTATATTTCAAAATTTTCCAGGTTAATATCACTCAAAATATCTTCTAGAGACATCTGAGCTTTAAAAGAAATACCTGTGGGGGTAAGGGAGGCGTCCAAATACTTTCTAGATACACATATTTTTTTAAAAATTTGAGTGATAGCCATTCCAATTAGCTTTTAAAATCATCTAATTTCCAAAAAAATGTGTTGAAGGAAGACCCATTTAAATAGCTTATAATTTAAAAAAAATTCAAAGTGAGGACCAATTCAATTAGCTTATGGTGTCATCTAATTTAAACAAAATTCTCATGGTATACCAATTCAAATCGCTTTTAAAAATAATCTTATTTTGAAAAAAAAATCAGGTTAAGAACACTCTAAATAGCTTCTAGGGAATTCCAAATTTCAAATTTTGGGTGAGAACTAGTTCAAATATAATCTAAGGAACTGTCTTTTTAATTATGGCATATATATTTTTTTAAATAGCTGTTAGAAAATTAAAATTTTCCAAAATTTGTCGGAGGTGAACTACTCCAAATAGCCTCTGGGATTATATAAATTTCAAAGTTTCTGGGATAGCTGTTAAAAGAATATAGTTTTCAAAACATCTCCTAATAAGGAAAGTACAAAATAGCCTATAGCAACTTTCAATTTTCAAACATTAACTGGAGAAAAGGTAGATAGAAATTATATTTAAAAAAAACTTTTTGGTTGGTTGATTCCTTCCCACCCCCATATATCTCTTACACAAATAAAGTCCTATCACTAATATATAAAATAATTATATTTGTATTGGTTAGGGTTTAATAATAAGGCATAACTTACGACGTCATGTCATAAAATTACAATTTTGAACCCCCTCACCCCACCAAAAAAATATCTCCCTACACCCATGACTCAGGAGCATGTTGACCAGATTAAGGAAGCGAGGATTTTTACTGATCCTCTTCCTTAAGTAATTTCGGTCCGCCTCTGTATCAGCCTGTAGAAAAACCCGAAGATAGATTGATTAGTACTCCATTTCTAACTGACTGATGTGGATAATGTGAACTTAATTATATGTTTAATTGCAACTTTTTCTGATTCTACCGATAAGGACTAGATGGAGAATGAAAAGTGGTTAGAAATGAAAACTCTTCATCCAACTCGCAGTGCCAAAATCAATTTCTTATGTCTGGATCACTAAACACTTTGTTATTACTTAACCGACAATAGTACTCAATATAGGGATTAAAAATTGGGGGCTTTTAATAGACACATTAAGAGATTTTTGGTCCAAACATAGCCTAATCTCTCCATTTAGTTTTTCTTCTGCAATAAAATTATACACACTATCCGTTGGACAATCCATCTTTAGTTATGATATATTTTTTTATGATTCAGAGAACCATTTAACTTGTTCATAACTTTATGGGGAAACTGCTTTTCTCTTTACATATGGTTTCACTCTACAGGTTAATTTCCCAAGACTTCACTTTAAGCTTCAAGAAGCTTTAGATTGTCTTTAACAAGAACGTTATTTTGGTCAACTTCAGTTATAGATAGGCATACAGGCGTTCAACGTACTCCAACATGATTTCAAAGCCCAGGGTAGCATACACACTGATACAGAATAACTTTGACTTCATGGATTTTAAAACAGTATTAGTTCCATAAAGGGGCTAATAAAGTCATAGTCATAGTCAAGTCATACTTCAGAAGCTGGATCCAATTATTTTTTTTTACAGTACTCAAGCTGATCACGTTTCTATCAGCAACAGTATCATCAACATTTGCTGTAACTTCTAAATTATTTAACAAAAAATTAACATACCACAAGCTTGTTCGTTGTTTGAAGGTTGTCCTGCGTCTTCAACAAACATTGACACTACAGGTACACTTCCCACACATTTTCAAGAGATAAAGAAAAATCCTGATTGTAAGCAGGACACTTTCTTTATGAATGATGACAGCCGCACTTGGCACAGATACACGAGGACCCCTGCTCGCCTGGTGCTGGATTGTTATTTTGATTCACTGCTGGATCTTCCCTGTATTTGATAGCATAGAGCGATGGAACACGTGGTCCGCTTGACTAGTTGCAGGACGTCTTGACTACACCCCCACTGCTTGGTCTTTTGTTTTTTATATGGTTCTCGAAAATTAGTTCTTCTTTCAACAGCTTCTTACGCTAAAATCTATAGCTTGCTGTCGCCATGAATTTCTTCCGTTTCCTTTCGGGATATCTCAGCTGCGTGGCGAAACTCTTTAGCCTTTTTAAGGTTAAATCTGAATCTTTTAACATGATTTCAACGAACCCTTCATCTCCAATACCAAACACAATACAATCTTGAATTAAGCTATCAGTTTGATCATCATACTCGCGTAGTGCTGCGTGTGTCTCCAATTCTGTTAAAAACTAATCAAACAATTGACCTCCTTTTTTTTAATATCCCACTAAACAAGAACATTTCATAAACTGTTTTCCTGAGTGATGTACAATATTTGCCAAATGATGCCATTACTTCGTCATGCTTTGCTGACTATGTTAACTTGAAGTTATTATATTTTGCGAGCCTAACGAAGTCATTAAAATAGAGATCTTAACCTCATCCTCCGCTCTTATTAGTACTTTTCCTTGAAGATAGAACTTGTGTTTATGGTTGTAGTATGTCCATAATGCAGCTAAATTCTGTACGTCAAAACCGATCGCTTGTAGCACCGTGAAGTTATGTTCTATTTCCAACAATATATTAAGTTTTAACATTAGAACAAATATATTATTATTATTATTATTAGCACCGCGTCAACAAATATATTAATCGATTGATGAACCTTACAAATTTATTGAAGATTGGACTTCAAGTTACAAACAATTTTTCATTACTAATACACATGCTGCTGAACATATACAATTTATATATACATCAGTCCTGTGGTGTGTAACCACCATGGTCACATGATGACATATTGCCAACACAACCATAAAATAAAATATTTCATTAAAAATGTTGGACTCGTGGTTTAACAAAATTTTAAAACATCGCGTGTTTATTATAATCAAAATTGATATTTGTGTTTTTTTTTTTAGATATAACGCAAGTTTTAAAATACACAGACCTAGTTTTAGGTTAATAATAGATAGTGTTCTATTAAATTTAGTAAATATGTTTGAGTAGAATTTATGAACAACTTAATCAATGGTATTCAACAAATGGCTGACAGATATTTCATGAACAATATTAATCCCTTAAACATCGATAGAGTCCGGAGTTATAGTCTCCAATTATCTTAACAACATAAACACCTCACTGTTGTCAAATGAAAACTTCACTCAGGAGGACTAGTTTACTCGGGGGGACTACTGCTGGACCAATGAAAATTGGTTTGTCCGCAATGATTGAAGTGGGCTAAAGTGTATCGACAACTTAGAAATCAGCGTAGGGTTCATAATTATTAGAAGTACCATTGAGAATAAAAAATTTTTTGAATGAATAATTGAAGATGTTGTCTTTTTGGAACCCTCAATCTTCCTTCCTCTTTGTTATAGCCACACCTGTGACGGAAGGCAAAACAATTCTGAACGAAGCAATAAAGGATTGTTGAGCCAAGTGAAAGATACTGAATATGGAGCGATCCTGTTGGATACAGTTCACATATGCATATATACTCCAGTATATATTTATCTCTGCATTGTTCACATGGGTCACTCTACAATTTTATAATTTACTTTTATTTTTGTAATTTTAAATTTCGTAATCTTAGTTAATTATTAAAGGCTGGTTTCCCTAAATGGTTTACCAAACTCCCTTCATGCAAATGTGGGTGCATTACATTTAAAAATTACCATTCCAATACTACCCCATTAGTTTTATTAAAATGAGTATAGCACTTAAGAGTAGTAACAAATTTTCTTGAAAGTATAAATGGGTGATACAATTTAATGTTTTATTTTTGTAAACATTTTCTAATTTTTCAACCCTGTAGAGAACCTCTTCTTTACCAGGCGGACAAATAGCGTGGATAGCTTAAAGTGACTTTCCAACTTTCAGAAAGTGATCAATTAAACATGAATCGAATATAGTAACCATTTTATTTATTATTCAACGAAAATTCATTAAGCAAAGTAGACTATCGTTGAGAAACCAATTCCATAAAAACGTTCTATCATGATATTAAAAGAGTAGATATTCGATTGCACACACTACTTTGCGTGTCAACTTGGTGCTGTCAGGATTGAAGAGGAGCTCACAAAAATTGAAAGGTAAATTAGAAAAAGTGTTATTATATCAACTAGACTTTCACCAACAAAATATATATTTTAGGTAACCTGAAAGGAGTTGCTTTAAATCTTCTAATACTCTATTCCCTTAGAATCTTATTGAATATTTAGGCTTCGAGAGTTAGAAATAAGCCATGACAAAGACACTGAATTATATATATATATATCTGATTTTTTTAGAACAATGCAACATAATGATGAACAAACTTTACAAACAAGCAACTAATTTATCACTTAACTGAATGTCATTGTATTCTATTATAACAAAAAAAAAGATCAGAATAATGTTATTCTGAACGGACTATACCAAATATTAGTATTGTATATAACAAAATGAAATAATAATATAGTTTCACCCAAAAACTCTACTGAGCTAGTTATCACATATACAAATTGTTCATGAAATATGACATTGTATTTTGAAATGAGTTTTTCAAACTCGCTCTCGAACTATTGTAAAATTGTGTAATAGACCGTGAATGAAATAAAAAAAAACAACATAAAGCCTCCCCTTTTTGTTTATTGTTTTGATCTCGCCTTTTCAAACCAAATCAGTCCGATTTTGCGCATTAACCTCTTGCACTGAACATTACCTCTGTCTTCATTGTTGTTTGGAACATTCTAGTTTATTCATGTACTAAGTATCGTCTCTGTTTTGGTGTGTTTTCTTATATCAAGTTTAGTTTTGGTAGTCATTATGGATTTTATACCTAAGCCTTTATTTTTCAATCATGGCAAGATATAGGACTTGTAGTATAAAAATAAAAGCAATGCCTATTCAAGATAAAGGACGTGTAATTAGAGCCTGTGAAAGTGGACTATAAGAAGAAGTTGTAAAAACAATGATAAAATTTTTAAGGCATTTAAAAAAGATGGAGAGAAAAAGATTAAAGTCTGTTCATCGTAGGAATTGTTTTCTGAAAGGCCTTTTTCCCTACCAGAAATCTATTATATAGTAGGATATTGGTAGGAAAAAAGACCTTTCAAAGAGTAGTTCTTACCGTGAATGGATAGTAAATGCGTGATGTGGATGTAGCATTTTTGATGTTGTTCAAATAGTGTCGAAGTTCAGATAATAAATAATTGGGAGATGAGCTTGATTCCTATGTGTCATTGGATGACGAGTTAGACAAATTTGTAAGTGTTGAATTTTACAGAAATTGTCACGGAAGTAAAAAATGCAAAGGCAGAAGAAAGTGCTGAAGGAATGACTGAACAAGAGGATGCCATAATCGTTTGTCCTTCATTACAGGAGGCAATAACCAACCACGTGGTGTAGTGGTCAGTGCACCTGGCTACCAGTATTAGGGTCCCAAGGTTTGATTCCCAGATGGTGACTAGGGCATTTTTGCATTTAGAAGAGTAATCCCATTGTTCACCAGGGTTTGGTTAGTTAAGCTTAATTTAGGTTAAGACTCACCCCTACTCCACAATATCATAGAAACCATCATCATATCGGGTACGACGTGTTACAACATACTATGGTGTAGATTGAGCAACGTTTGTGCCAAAAGAGCAGCTAATAGTTTACCGAACTTGGATATTATGTCCCTCCCGCTAAAATGTGCCACACTGTTAAAAAAAAAATACAGGAGGTAATGAGAGCCGCTGAAACTCTTTCGTGGTTTTACTAATTCAAAGAGAACTGTGTTTAATACAGTGCAACAACCCTACAGCACGACAGAAAGAATTTAAATTACAGAAAGGAGAGTTCAAAAGACAGTTACATAATACTACCGAGAATCGGGCTAAATGTAATTTATGTAAATACAGTAATTTTTTATATATATTCTTAATTTGTAAATTAAATTAAATCTGAATCTGTGAAATGGGTACCACTTTTATAAAAATCACTTTAACGTTTCATGTTATATTTAAAATGAAAAATAATCATGTTTGAGTAAAAATTGTGTTGCATGTTAATATTATATATATATATATAATCAAACACCTTAACTCAGTTAATATAGTGTCTGCCTACTGAGCTAAGGATTCCGGGTTCAATTGCAGGCATGGCGAAAAAATGATAAGAATTGGTGAAATATGGATTTACCCTTTCACATTGATAGATTAACGGACGGGGACTGGATGTTGTACCTGCCCTAGTCTTAAGTTATATTATAAGGCATATGAAGCTATGACAGGCCTAGCAAGCTGGTAGTGGAAAATATATTATGGTTTGTATGGTTTGAATAAAAAACTAACCCAGGCGAGAGGCAGGAAACAGGGATGGATGTAATATTTATAAATGTGTGTGTGTAAAAGAGAGTGAGAGAGAGACAATCGTCTAGTTTACAACTACAACAAATATTTCTCAATCTGAGAAATTTCCAATAAGTTTTATAATCCAGCCTCATACTCATTCTATGACTTAGAGTCTTTGTAGCCTTTACAACTTTAGATTTGTTTACATTCCTATAATTCTTTAACCAGTGGCTATTTGTATTCATGTGGCATTCTGAGCTCATTCACCCAATGAAATTAAAATATATAAAATTTCTACCATTTTAGCGAAAATAAAAAAAAAGTAAAACATTTAATCAAAAACTTAACTATCTTATAGCATATAATATAAAAAGAAACATCCGTCAGAGCCCCTTACAAATATGTTCTAGATCCATATAATTTTTTTTATCCAAGCTATGAATACTCTAATTAACTTCTAAAAGCATTCAATTTCAAAGAATGTGTTAAGCAAAGACAACTTTAAATTGCTTATGATTAAATGAAAAAAAAATCCAGTTAAAAATCATTCCCTATAGCTTTTGAGGGCATTCAACTTGTAAAAATATCTCTGGTGGAAGACCATTTCAAATAGCTTTTAAAGGCATCTAATTTTAAAGAAAAAAAACTTAGATTAAAAACTCTAAATAGCTTCTACGGAAATTGAGATTTAAAAAAAATCTATGTCAGGACCACTACAAATAGATTCAAAGAATTAAATTTTTTATTTATATAGGATAATCACTGCTTAGAATATATTTTAAAAGGATAGAAATTTTCAAATATTTACAAAAGAAAGACCATCCCAAATAGACTTTAGTTGTATTTAATTATTTTTTTAAAATTGGGGCAGTATTTATTAAGAGATTCCAATTTTCAAAAATTCTCCAAACGAGGAAAACAACATATAGCTTCAAGAAGCATGCAACTTTATAATACTAAGTGGGGAAAAGAGGGTAGAAAATCTTTAAAAAAACCTTTTTTGATACTGGCTCCTCACCCCAACTTCCCTCTTTTACAAATTAAAGTCCTACCACTGTATAGAGCAACTATGTTATTATTGCTTTGGGTTTGATTATAAACCTTAACGTTATGTCATAAAATTATAATCTTGAAATCCCGGGCACCCCAACATCCAAACACCAACACACCCACACACCCATCTCCCTACGCCCATAACTCTGGAGTGTGTTGACCAGATTAAGGAAGCATGGACACTTACCGATCCTTAAGTAATTCCTGTCTGCCTTTGTATTAGCCTCTGGAAAAACCTTGACAATGGATTTAATAATATTCCATTTCAAACTGTTTTTAATAATATCAGCTTAC
Organism: Timema cristinae; assembly: GCA_039000515.1. Lineage (NCBI taxonomy): Eukaryota > Metazoa > Arthropoda > Insecta > Phasmatodea > Timematidae > Timema > Timema cristinae. The sequence continues at coordinate 20,424,693 of JBCFYV010003508.1, read as the reverse complement.
TTATGTGTTAAAATGCGACTTTTCTATGTGAAGAGCCCTTCCTACCCACCCCTACATCACCAATCACAACCATGAATGCAGAACACTTAACGAAGTTCAACATCCGACTAGGCAAATATGATACTATAGCAAAACAATAAAAAAAATTGAACAAAACTAGGAATTTACTCGACAAGATTTTATGAAACTGGCACCCTAAGCACTATAACCACCGTTTCGAATAGTGATAGGATTCAGGGTCGTCGTATTGTGGGGTTGGGGTGCTACTCCCCCTCCCCTCCCCGCCCCACCAATGTTGGTTAAAAACTTGAAAGTTGGGAATTTTATGAGATTTGTGATCTGTAGTTGGGAAATTCTAGGCTTATTCTCTACTACATTACTTTCTAATATGAAAGTCGTCAAGCACAGATTTGTATTGACAAATTTAAAATTTCCCAACTGTTTATCCCTCCTATACTAAAAATTCTAAATTCAAAAATGTTTCAAACATTGAAAGGAGATTCCTTCTGTAGTAAGTTGTGGAAAGCTTAGTTAATCAAGTAGTCTAGTAGCGCTGTTATCAGTAGGTAGAGACAACGGCCGGTGGGTGTATTCCGAATGCGGTATGGAAACAAATCATAAAGCTACATGAGCTGCCCACTAGCAAAATTTCATTCAGCCAACAATGCTTGAAGTGGCAGCATTGTCAACCAATGTTTTGTTTATTGTTCAGTGGGTTTTTTCGTGGCTTCTATACTGTCACAGTTTTATGATTAAAATTATCATTATGTTGTACAGCCAATAATTAGGGCTTTATTAAATTTTGAAGGCTAAAATGCAGTGAGTGCTAGGCATAATTTTATTGTTTTCTTAAAGAAACTCTGATTAAATGAGGATATTGAGGTTAGTGTTAATACTTGATTTCTGAAGTACACACTAGTTTTTCTAGCAACTATCCATACTTGTTTGATTGAATTGATATATCTTATTTCATTGTTTATTTAAATAGGCTTTCATGAAAGCAATTTAAATAGCCTCAATGCAACAATGAAGGAAGAGGAGTAATAGGGCTGTGTTACATTGTTACAACTATTATAATTTTTCATTTGGTTGAGTAGATTACATTAAACAAAAAAAAAAGTTTTTTTTCACCCTTTGACATTTGTAAGTTTGGAATATATATTTTTAATTCGTTATTTAATGTTCGATTTGAATGAAATTTCGTTTAATTATGTTGTTTAGAATTCTGATTTTGAATTTGTCATAAGTTATTAAGTAAAATGTCAGCAGAAGCCCTTTAACCCTCACGAGTTAAATTACAGTTTGTTTTGAATAGTGTATTGACGTACCAGTACCTTATTAGGGCAACAACCTCCATGAGGTTATGAAGCAGGAGATTGGTGGAGAGGTATCAAAATACTGTAGAAATATCGATAAATTCAATTTTGTATTGCTTTATTTTACAATTGAAAAAGTTTTAAAATAAACTTGGTCACGTTGCTAACTTTTAGATAGACTGGTGAGTGAGCTCTACAAATCAGGGAGCTAACTATTTAAATAAGTTATACAAAATAGGCCATCAGTTTCTAACCTGGGGGTCGCAGCGTGTTTTGTGTGGGGTTACAAAATAGACATTTCAGCTTTATTTTTACTTTTTCAAGGATTTTAATGATTATGGGTAGATGTGCAATTCTAATAGAAATGTAAGTTGTTGAAGTGCTAAAAAAAACAGTTCTTAGTTCCTTTTGGCCATTTCATTCTGATAGCTTCTTGCTAAATTGGTTTACTACGGCAAACTTGTAACAATGCTAGCATAATATAAACTCTTCCCCCACCCCCGGGTTTATTGATTCTCTTTTACTACATATTAGTCGCAGAAAATCATTATTATAAGTAATTTATAGCAACTAAAACAAACATTAGTTGAGATGCAAATTTAATTTCATACTCTTTTATTTAGTTTGTTGATGAAAGTGAAGTTAAAATTTTAATTCCGGGCACGGGTAGTTTATTCTAATATCCCTGCAAGCAAATAAGGTTACATTTACTCTAAATTGTACTTATTCCAATGGAGAAGTTAAGTGTAGATAATCCGGGCTGCTAGTAATACACAGTGAAAAACTTAAAAACTAGGATATGAATGCTATTAAGTTATCAAAGTGTCTCGATGGCTGCATAGATACAAGTTGTGGTCATAAACTACAAAATTTTGGAAACCGCTGCAATAAAATCTGTTAATTTTGTTGCACCCTCTCTGAGTCCTAATACTACCCGGCCATAAAAAGTAATAAAAGGGAGAGGATGAACTTAACATACATGATAAATGGAAATTATAAAAAATATATAGATTCAACAAAATGAGCAGTTTATTCAATTAAATGACAATAGCGCAGATAACAAAAAATTGTCTCATTATATCATTATGAGTACAGTTGGAAATTATGCTCGAAGCAAACAACTTTATATCATTTAAGTTGCGCAAGTGTTTTAACAATAGGAAACATGAAATCCATCATGATATTGATAGTCCAGTCTATAAGAGACAATACCATAGCGTATATATTTAAATGCGATACAAAATTATAAGGGCCTAATGGGCACCTTTATATGGTTCCAAAGGTTACGTAATTCACAGAAAACGATATCATAAATATAAAGTAATTTAAATTTGATGACCACCCAACAGAGTTTACAAAACGTGAGGGTTAGACTACCAGACCTAAGCCAAACTCTCACGGGACTATCAGATCTGACTTAGAATATGGAACAAACAGTTCCATCAATTAACAAAACTTTAGCGTTCAAACAGAACTTACGTTACAAAAGATTAAAGTCATCCTAATTCAAATTCCAATAAAAAGTTAATCACGTTACGTTAATTCAAACCATAATTTTAAATATGAAAAGTTACTTCGATAAAAAAAAAAGGGGGGGGGGGGGGAATACTTTACAATTCCAAACAATTTAATATTAACATGTCAAACTTCTAATCAGCACATAACTGAGGATATTTACGAGAATAAATATATAAGCAAAGTCCAGCGCCCGAGCGGCTACATTTTAAAGATAGAGTATTTAAAATAAATTGACGATCAAACTATTAATACGTTAGATTTTGAAACTGAATATTATATGCAAAAAGTTTAAAGTTGATAAAGAAGTTAGAGTTCATAACTCCACTCGTCTAAGCGACGATTTTGATACATTTTACAAGTTTTCTCCAGCCATTGTCCAGGTTCATGACAATGGTCTGTCGTCGATCGTTGATCGTAGGATAGTCGATTATGGCAAGCTTGCACAGCCATTATATAGGGATTTCGTTGTTCTGGAAGGGAGGTGGGAGTACACCAAACACACGCATGATGACGTCAATGATGCCTTGAAACAGTCACGTAGCACCATTGTTGATTCCACTTGCTCCATCGGAATATCCGTGAATATCTCCAATCACCCGATGTTTTGAAGGAGGTTCCTCTAGTCTCCGTCAGAGGTCGGAAACATAATTGTCTTCTAGTTGATGTTGATAGTTCTGGTTCATTTCACGCTAGTACAGTGGAGTGCCGGGTCGCTTTGTTGACCCACTGGATCTCCCTTGACCCACTCGCCAATCTAGGATTCCTAGGTGCCGGCCAGCCTTGCAGGATTCTATTGTGAGCAGATTAGTATTGTAAGTACATGAACAAATTAATACTTAGAATTGGATCGAGTAATGAAATATATTGTGCAGCATGTTTTTATTATGTCTTCTTAGCCTACAAGAACAAAACAGAGAAACATACTATTGTAGGGATCCTAATTGAGTTGAATTTATATTGGAGCAGTCAGTACGCTTTGTTGCGATACATCTATTTACGTTAGTATGGGGTGGGGTCCAGTTGTAACATTATACCACGTAATGTTACAATTTTTAAAATCCAAACTACACAATTTGAACAATATCTGCAAATCTAAATAAATATATTCAAGCTCAATTGAATATCTAGTTCAGATGCAGGTAAACTGAAATAAATAATATATAATAATATTAATATTTAGCACCGCGTCTTACTACCCGTTCGGGTTATACGCTTTAAGTACTAATTACGCTAATGGATTAGGAATTGGGAAGGTTGAATTAGAGGAAGTGAACCCGCATTTGCGTAGATGGAGAGTGGAAAACAATTTAGGAAAAACCACTCCCTTCACCCGACCGAGATTCGAACCCGATCTCCCCGTCCTCAGGAGATCAAGCTCAATACGACAAGCGCGTAGCCAACTACGCCACCGAGGCGGGTAAAAAATAAATAAGAATTCAAGTTAATTCCTTATGCATTGGAAAAGCCTTGTAGCTTTAAAAATCCAGTATAAACAAATAAATAAATTTAAAAATACAATTGCCCTTAAAATCTAGGTTCGAAGCTTGATTATCAGCTCAATTTTTTTTTAAATTATGGGAGCCTCCTTCCCACCTCCCCTCCCCCCCTCGTTCACAAAATTGCCCTTTTTATTCTCACCATTGCTACTTGGGAATTTACGAAATGGTTTGAGCTGGGAAAAACACTGGCTCCAATATATTTCATGCACCGCCTCTGATAGAATTAATAATAAGGAATAGAGATATAATTGTATCAATGTGAAAGAAGATTGACATGTTTATAGAAATCATATTAGTCATGCACATGACAAAATAAACAAAACTTTACTAAGAATAAAAATTACAAAGAAAATAAACCTATAGGTGTTGAGACTGGAAATATCCTAGTGAAATTTTTTGTAATAAAATCAACATATCTTTTAATAAAGTACACGTGATAGAATTTCAGTAAAACTAACTAGGGTATAAAACCCAAACTCCCTATTCACGGGTCACCAGATAATACCAGTCCGATGAATTTTTCCAACACACCACAAACCCAGGTAACTAATAACAGAGGTGTTCCAGTTTAGAAACTATTTGGCGCCTGAGATGAGGGATATTATACACCATTTTACCAACCATCAACACTAGTGGCTGGGCTCACCTAAGTAACCTTTATAAACACAAACATATTCTATTTGAAAAAGTAAGAAGTATATTCGTGTTAAAAGGAGGATGAAAATATCTTTATAGTACTGTAGAGAACATCGCATGTCCAAAACGAAAATATTTTCAAGGTACCTGATTCTATTCTAACGGCTGTGAAATAATTTAAACCCATTTATAGCTTATATTCATCGGCCACATGGATAGATTTTGACGCTTTCATAAACTCTCAATCAATTTTTATTTAAATTGTTGTATAGGATTAAAGAATGCGTGATATATTTAGTAGACTATATTTTAAACTGCCAAAAAAGAAAAAATCTACACCGAATGGTTATTACACATAATTAGTGTGCTCCAACACACTAAGTATGTGGTTTCACTCATACCTCATAATGTAGTGGATATCAAATGTAAAATAAAATTTAGGATACCACATTAGTCAGTCAAATTAGTAAGTTAACTTGGTAAATACAGTCTTTGACAGATTTGAGATAAGCGTCAAAACACGTAGAAACGTTTTTATTGACGTATTTAGAACGTCATTAAGAGGTGCCTTAGATTAGTTACCTATTTTGTTTCCTCAAAGATTTGTCGTAGTATATTGTTGATATCTAATATCATTCTAAATATTGCTTATACAGGTTCTTTGAACAGTTGTTTAACCAACGTAAAGTATTTGCCAGACGTGAACAACATAATGTAATCCTTGATCTCTGCTATGGAAATCTGTGCTCTTATTGTCTATCCAAAATCAGTGATGTTTCGGAAATTATTGATTTCAACGACGCGAGAGTAGTGTAATTATTTAAGAAAATGTTTATTATGAAATTTAACATGTTTAAATACTTTGAAATTTCTATTGAAAAAGTCTCGAAATATATAAAATTACTATCCTTATGATTAAAAGTTATTTATACTTTAATCCCCTACATTAAAATAGAACTAATAAATATGGCAATATCACAATATGTTTACTCCTTTTCCATGTTTCACTACTCATTAGAGCTATCAGAATATATGAACTAATGAGGTAAGAATCATTAACGAAGATAGTAGCTTTTAACTTAATCTTAACTGCATTTGTTTGATGGTTATTTATAAAACTAAAAGGAAAAGCCAACCTCAGTACAGCCGGCCTAAAAACGAATCATGGTATAAGACATCCCGACAATTGCTCCATCTGAAAATGACATGGCCGTGTTTTATATGGGGAGTCAACTACATAAAAACTATAATAGGTCTCTGTGAAATAACACGGGCTTTGTTTATCACAATATTACTTAATTGACTACTTTGAAAGTAGGAACTCGAAAGTAATTTTCATACTTTCAAGCAAATGCTATCCATCTATCTTGATCTAGTTCTATCCAGTTCACCTCATTACACCATTCGGTCTTGACTGTTCTATCCAGTTCACCTCATTACCTATCCGGTCTTGAGCTGGTTCTATCCAGTGAACCTAACTACACCTATTCCGGTCTTGAACTATTTCAATCTAGTCTACCTCACTATAGCCTAAATATTTCAGGTCCATCCTAATGTTATCCTTTCGTCTGCTTCTAGATCTTCCCGACGGTATTTTCCCATTGGGTTTGCCAGTCAGTGCCATGAACACAGTCTAGATTCTTCCTTTCTCTCTGCACGTCCGGTCTCACGTAATCGATAAGATTTTATTACCATAACAATATCTGGTGATAACTAGAAGGAGTGTAACTCGTCATTTCGTAGTCTCCTCCAATCCTCATTATCTTAATCTCTGTTTTTGTTCAGAATTTTCCAAAACACCTTGTTTACAAACACTCTAAATTTCTTCTAATCTACAAAATTTTACAAACATAGAGAACAAGTGAAACAATTTTGTTTATATATATATATACCAAATGTCACCGGTTGCCCCCTCCCCCCTTTCTGTTTGTGTGTGGGCCTAACCTGTCAGGTTGGGTTGCTGCCGAGGATATGGGTTGTGACTGGAAATATGATTGTGTGGGTCGTGATTGACGTTCGGTTTGGGTTTTACGGTTTTTATTGTACTACTGTGCGTTGATACAAAAGGTGATGTTTTTAAGAAGTACTAAAAGATATGAAAGAGTTTGAAATACTATTTATAAGCTTGTGTTATAAGGAAATATTTCTTGAACTCTAGGAGGCCTGAACGGACATGAACACCATAAAATAGGACCCGAACGGTAGCTCTTTGGCACTCGTACATTGAGATCCAGCGTCCTACTCCGCATAGCCCCCAAATGGGCACCGTGACCCTCCTGGGCTCAATAGTTAATTGTCAGCCCAGTTATCTTGGGAACATTATTATTAATGCTGTCTTCTGCCCGATATACCGTAAGGAATGTTCCCCCTCTGTTTATGTTGTCAGAGCATATGTTCTAGTGTTTACTAACTAATAAAAAAACACTTTTCTATGCTCGTTTTTTCACTTAAAATCCACAACACAATTTAGGGCGTGTCGATTACACACACACATGTATACATATATATGTATATAAACTAAAATTTGAATCTCATTTTTTGCTCTTAGCTCTAAATATATATAAGTTTGTGTCTTTATATATAAATATATATAATTTGTGTCTTTATATATATATATATATATATATAATATATATATACACACAAACAAACATATATGTATATATTTAAATTGAGTCTTTCATTTCTAGACAACAGACCCTATGTTAACATCTATTTACCGAGTAAAATAATGCTTTTACCGACTGTATTATTTTCTTAATCCATACTTTAATGTCACCATTGTTTGTGAAAATTGTTCCTAAATATTTTAGTTCACTAACGTTACCAAATGTTATGGTGTTCGCAATAAACTCTAAATTGTCGCCCTCAACCTGTGTTACCTATGTAGTCATGTATCCAGTCATTTAATCGTTCAGATCTTAACCTATTTCTCCAAATCTACTATAATATAATGTAAAATTGATCATATAATTTTGACGTAAAGCTAATAATGAGATTTAAATCTTAGTTGGTAAATAATTAGGTGAATGAAATGCGTAACGCTCATAATGAAACATGATTGCAGTTAACAAAGAGGTAATGATTCTAAGAAGGACAAAAGGACTTCCACTAATGAGGATGCATTTAAATTTATTTAATTTATCATCCATTAATAGAATTACTATATAGTATGTTTGATAATTCTTGGGTTTGATATTAATATATTCCAATACTTGACGATTTAATATGACCAAGATTAAGTTGGTCCACCTCAAAGATACAAATCTAACATTTAAAACCTTGGGAACGTAGTTTATTCAAGGTATAAAATGTATTGCATTTTATTATCATCAAATATTTTGTGGTTTTTATGATATAGCGTAAGTCTTAGGATAAACAGTCTTATTTTAAAGCTAATAATATATATTGTTAGATAAAGTTTAGTAAATATATTTGATTTGATTTGATTGATAATAAACAAATTGAAGATGTGTTTACTGTTTCAGATGTTTTCTCCTTTCGTCCTCTGGAAACTATGTATGGTATTTGCTATCAGCAGTCATGGCAGCGAGCGCAAACTTTACTTCACAAATGAGGACGATGAAGGATCTGTGATCTCCTTAGTCAATGGTATTCAACAAATTGTTGAGAGATATCTCATTGACAATATTAACCTCCTAGTCGTTGATAGAGATTATGATTCCAAATTCATAGATTACTTTTCAAATTATCTCCAAAACACAAACATCCCATTATTGTCAACAGAAAATATCACTCAGGAGGATTCGTTTACTCTGGGGGAAGACTGCTGGACCAATGAGAATTGGTTTTCTCGCAATAGTTGGTGTGGGCTAAAACGAATTGACAACTTGGAAAACAGCGTTGGGTTCATAGTTATTAGAAGTACCATTGAGGATATGTGCTTTTTGAATGAGGAATGGAAGAAGTCGTCTTTTTGGAACCCTAGAGCTTTCTTCTTGATTGTTATAGCCACACCTGTGACGGAAGGTAACACAATTCTGACTGAGGCAATAAAGGATTGTTGGGCCAAGTTAAAGATCTTGAACGTGGTGATTATTTTTCGGACCATACTTGAGCATAAAGGGAAATATTCATGCCATAACTCAGCCGGGGATTGCAAGCTGTCAGTAAGAACTATGAGCTATAATCCTTTTTCAGGCAAAACTTCGGTATTTAGTCTGTTCAATATGATTCTTAATGGTTACAATTTTTTCCCTAACAAACTAAGAGACACTCGAGGTTTCGTTATAGATATTCCTATTGATAATCCTACCCATGTGCTACTTATAGAAAAGGTTGACAAAGATGGTAACATTGTCTTAGAAGGACCAAATGGTATTATGATAAACGAATTAGTTCGTGTTTTGAATCTTAGCGTGAATATCACCCCATACACAGCTTTTGAAAGTAATGATATAATGAAAGAAATGACGGCCAAAATGTCGGGTATTCAACCATATCAGAAAAGTGTCCAGCCCTACGACTTGAGGAGGAGTACCTATTCATTTGATGAAGACTGTGTTACTCTTATCGTACCAAAGGCTCTAGAACTTCCCAGATACTTGAAAATAATTTTACCTTTTACGGAAACAGTTTGGGTGTTATTCCTGTCTACTAATGTATGCATTTTGATTGTCTGGAAAATTTTGACTGTTGTTGATGTATTTGAGGTAAACGTCAATTTAGGTAGAAATGTTTTCATCGGCGTATTTAAAACGTCTGTAGGAGGTGCCCTGGATTACTTACCAACCTTGTTTCCTCAAAGATTTGTTGTAACCATGTTGTTGATATTTAATTTTATACTAAATAATGCTTATACAGGTTCTTTAAACAGTTGTTTAATCAACGTAAAGTATTTACCAGACGTAAAAAACCTAATGGAATCCTTGGACTCTGATATGAAAATAGGGGCTGTACTCTCTGTTTCCGAAATCAGCTCTGTTTCGGAAATGATAGATTTCAACGATCCACATGTATCAAAATTATTTAAAAAAATGGTTACGATGAAAAGTGACAAAGAGGTTCTAGACATGATTGCAAATCACAGAAACCTCACACAAGTAATTTTAAAATTTGTCGGTAAGACGTTAATAAATAAGCCCATATACTTTAAAAATGGTTACCCTATGATGCACGTTGTGGAAGAATGTTACACTACCATTTGGAACGGTTTCATGACAGTGGAAAATCATTCTCCTTTCTTGTCTAAATTAAGTTTTTTTGTCACTCGTCTGAATGAAGGAGGTCTCCTCGACAAATGGAAAAATGATTTTCTAAATCAGGCTCTGAAATTAAGACTCTCAACTGATCCTATTATTTTGACAAAGGAGCATCTGCAAGCCGCATTTTTCCTTTTGTTACTAGGATATTTTGTAGCCTGTATGGCATTTTTTGTAGAGATTGTAAATTATATTTCCAAGAAGAGCTCTCGTAATATTGTAAATCATTTTAAACACAATTCCAGAATAATTTAAAATCCCATATATCTATACTACTGTGAGGCCTGTTTTAAGATAATCGATTATTTTGTTGCAACACCAATGAAATGTTTTATTACTATTCGTTTTATTTAGGACCAGTAAAATATGTTGGGTTGAATACAGACATAACTTAGGACTCGTTTATAGCATGGGAACAATTGAATTAAGTGTTTTTTATTGGTTTTATAGTTATTATCTTTCTTCAAATTAAACATTTCTCAAAACCGTTCCATAACATGGGCACGAATATTTAAATTTGTCAGAAAATGCTACTTATTTTTTGTTCCAAGAACGGAAATAGGTGAATCAGATAGTATTTTTGTGCTGAATTCCAATATATTTTGTAGAATTTATTACTCAATTAAGGATTTGTAATAAAATCCACTAACAGTTTGAAATATTATGTTTATTTAAAATACATACGTATAAAAAGAAAGCAGCTCTATACAATTAAATATGTTTGAAATGTTGTACATTTATAATTTTTTAAATTTTTTTTAATGTTAATTACCTTACTTGTAAAAATGATAATTTTCTTACATTAAAAAAAGTTATTTTTTTAAACATTAATTTTATTAGAATTAAAAATGATAGTTTTCTGTATATATTTTACATAAAAAATGTAAACTATCCAGCAGCAAGGAGTAGGTTACAAAATATATTACAAAAGAACACTCAGTTCACCGCTGCGCTGCCTGGCAGCTTCGGAAGTATAAACAGAGACTTTCTCTTTTAATAAAAATCGTCTTAACTATTCATCGTAACACAAATTAACTAAATTCACAATTAAATTCAAACTATTATAAAAAAACTTTCTCGCTGACAAAAGTTTGCCTCGCTTAGTAACGTTTTGAATTTATGAATTTTGTTTATTTTGTTTATGTTAACGACTAGCCCCCTTCCCCGTAAAAAATATTGTAAAGATTCCTCTAAAACAAAGCTTCAAATCATCCATCATGTCAATATAAAAACAAAACTTTTTTTTTTACTTAAAAAAAAAATACAGTCCTACCATCACTGTATAGCCCCTCCATCTTTTTATCCTCCCTCCTATTTTCATCTACTTCCTCTATAATATTGTTTGCTCTAGGCGCGAAAGGAATTGTGTATACACCAATCACACAAATTGTTAAAATAAATTAATTTTTCAGCTTCCTCCACTTTCATTTACTCCCCTCGTTTCCCCAAATTTTATTTAAATCTTTTTTTTTTTTTTGCGTTCCTCGTCACTACATCTATTTCTCTTTCCTCACCCCTACCAGCCCCCCAACTCCACCCCTTCACCAACCCCACTTTCCCTTCAACAACTTTTTTTTCCAACGACTATATAAAATACTATCGACATTTTTATGAGGAATAAATTAAATGTTCAAAATAAAATATAGCCTATGTTACTCGCTGATAATGTAGCTTTATAATGGTAAAAGAATTTTTTAAATCGGTCCAGTATTTTTTGAGTTTATCCATTACAAACAAAAAACAAAAGAACAAAAAATTAAATCTTTCCTCTTTATAATATTAGTATAGATATATATGATCAAAATCATTAAATTATTCTATGAATAACACCGTTGTGTTTGTTGGTTAACACTGTTTAAATTAGTATAGATAAACAAATTTGTCAGTATCTGTCCCGTATCCGTGTAGGGCCGTGTTTTTAAGCATCCATCACTAAATATTTGGAGTTATAAGAGCAGCTTTGCGGCCGGGGTCTCCGGGCCACGTCACGCCCTCAGTAAGACTGAACCATGAAATGGGCTGATCGAGCAAACATTTACCTCTGCTAACTTTGATGTAGCACAGCTTGCTCATGTCGACTGAGAAGAAATTAAAGGGATCAGGCGATGCAAGTTGTGAACTGAGTGTATTTGACCGTTGCCTTCTGGCATTGAATGTATTTGACCATTACCTCCTGGCACTGAGTGTATTTGACCATTGCCTCCTGGCATTGAATGTATTTGACCATTGCCTCCTGGCATTGAGTGTATTTGACCATTACCTCCTGGCCCTGAGTGTATTTGACCATTACCTCCTGGCCCGGAGTGTATTTGACCATTACCTCCTGGCACTGAGTGTATTTGACCATTACCTCCTGGCACTGAGTGTATTTGACCATTACCTCCTGGCACTGAGTGTATTTGACCGTTGCCTTCTGGCATTGAGTGTATTTGACCATTACCTCCTGGCATTGAGTGTATTTGACCGTTGCCTCCTGGCATTGAGTGTATTTGACCATTGCCTCCTGGCATTGAGTGTATTTGACCATTGCCTCCTGGCATTGAGTGTATTTGACCGTTGCCTCCTGGCATTGAGTGTATTTGACCATTGCCTCCTGGCACTGAGTGTATTTGACCATTACCTCCTGGCACTGAGTGTATTTGACCATTGCCTCCTGGCATTGAGTGTATTTGACCATTACCTCCTGGCACTGAGTGTATTTGACCATTGACTCCTAGCAATTATTGTATCGGTGTGGGGTGTGTTTGTTACACAGGTACACGCGTATTTAATATTCATCGCAATTTATAACTGTTCCAGTCGACCGTCATGACATAGCTAATATTACATTTATTTAATTCTCTATTATATCTTTAATTCAAATTTATTTGATAACCGAATGTTTTATAATAAACTTTGTTTAAAAATGTTAACTTATTTAATTTATTAATATCTTTCCAAACTTCTTCATTTTCACATTCTAAAGTGTAGAACAGGCTTTTACTGCTCGATCCCTGTGATGATTTAGATATCCCCAAATCGAGAAACGAACCGGAGGTCTCCAGTCAACAGAAATGGAAGTTCGGACATCATATCTTTCTGGGGTAGGCCAGGGATCTAAAAAGATCACACTCGCTGTTGTGGAGAGATTCTTTCTTTTATTATTATTAAAGTCAATGTAGCTTAAGCAGCATACAATATAAAAAATGAGGATCATAAATAGTGACACAGATATACTGTTTGATATTATTATAATCAAAACAAAAAAAATGTGTTTTATTAATATAATACTATTGAGCATGGTTTCTGCACAAATACTCATGATTGTTTTTTGTGTGTGTTGGTAACCTTCATTTTCCCATATTTAAAAAAAATATATTGTTCTATAATTAAAAGTTTATTTTAATTTTAATGTATGTTCAGAAAACAAGTTCATGTCAATAAATATGAATGTAATAAATTTAAACTTCTTGAAAAGAATTAAATGCCAATATATGTATGTTGTAAGTAAAGTTTATAAATGTATATTAACTTTTGATGAGCTAATATAAATTAAAACAATAGTTAATTTTGAAATTCTTGGATTAACAATTTTGTGACACAAATATAATTTATTTTTCTAGCTATTACTAAAATAAAAATTAAATTAAAACAATAAAAAAATATCTCGAGAAAACTAAAACTGTATTAAATCAAGAATTTTCAAGTATTAGTTAAAATAATATTGAGTTATTAATTAGCTACATATCAAACTGACAAAACAAATAATCAACAATAGTGTAATTCAAAAGGACTTCTAAGCTTGTAGTGTTGGGAGAACGTACAAAGACCTCGATATTATTTTATCTTTTGGTCGTTGACGGGGAATTTGAGGTTCATATACAAGCAGGTTGTGGGTGCTCCTTTTTCCTCATACGTCTACTAAAGTGTATGGAAAATTACTATTACAACGGTTTTCTATTTTCCCTACCCCAATGGCATTGTTATTATTATTAATATTATTATTATTATTATTATTAGCACCGCGTCTTATTACCCGTTCGGGTTATACGCACTTACGCTAATGTGTAATGGTAGGGTGATTGTGAGATGAAATGAAGGACCTACAGTTTAACGTGGAATCCGAACCACGGTGGAGGCCTGGCATTCCTCACATTCACAAGATGTCTTGTCAGAGGTGAAGGAAGGGTTTGGCAATCAGATAAAATGGCATTGTTAAAATAGTATATCCCGGACGGGTATTTTAGTACTAAGTTGAAACATAATGTAACACAACATTATTTTAAGTCCTTATGTTAAACAAACCTAAGCTAGGTTCTGTTACTATTGTTACTATTTAAAAATATTATATATATATATATAATATTTTTAAATAGTAACAATATATATATATATAATATTTTTAAATAGTAACAATAGTAACAGAACCTAGCTTAGGTTTGTTTAACATAAGGACTTAAAATAATGTTGTGTTACATTATGTTTCAACTTAGTACTAAAATACCCGTCCGGGATATACTATTTTAACAATGCCATTTTATCTGATTGCCAAACCCTTCCTTCACCTCTGACAAGACATCTTGTGAATGTGAGGAATGCCAGGCCTCCACCGTGGTTCGGATTCCACGTTAAACTGTAGGTCCTTCATTTCATCTCACAATCACCCTACCATTACACATTAGCGTAAGTGCGTATAACCCGAACGGGTAATAAGACGCGGTGATAATAATAATAATAATAATAATATTAATAATAATAACAATGCCATTGGGTAGGGAAAATAGAAAACCGTTGTAATAGTAATTTTCCATACACTTTAGTAGACGTATGAGGAAAAAGGAGCACCCACAACCTGCTTGTATATGAACCTCAAATTCCCCGTCAACGACCAAAAGATAAAATAATATCGAGGTCTCTTTTGTTTATATATATATATATATATATATATATATATATATATATATATATATATATATAAACAAAAGAGATTAGTTTTGTGGTATTAACCACGAACAATCTTGAACAAAATAGCTCGTGATCGTCAGTCAGTCACTAGTCGACAGATTCACTGGGAAAGTCAGAATAGAAATAACCCAATGAGAAATAAGTAAAGAAATATCACTTCTAAACTTATCACTGACCGCGGTGACAGCTTTGTTGAGTCAGTCACTCCTTAAATCAAACCCTCTCAATTATTTAGAGGTGCGTGAGAAAACTAGCGACAGCACTTTATCAATTTCTTGACTTTTGAAAAATGAAAGATCTAATGTAAGCGTTAAGATGATGCTTAAATAAAAGAATGAATGCTTTCTAACGTAATAGTTCAAAATAAGTGGTGTTTGTTCGATCAGGTTTACATTGTTTTGCACCTACATGGAAGGTAGCTTCCGATTTTATTATTTACTTTGATGTTGCGTTTTACTAAATTTTTTTATTTGTTTTAATCATTTAAAATAATATTTCTAACGTTACTACGGCAGCTAATATATTTGATACCCAAATTAAAATGACTTTACATTCTAATTCGTCTAATAAATTCCTGTCTGTAAAAATACATGTATTTACTTTGGTTTATGTATCCTCATATTTACGCAATAATATAAATTTAAATTTAAACAAATGATTGTAATTGGTCGAAACAAACAAGGCGAGTCAATCAAATTTGGGCTTCCTTTCTCTAAAACATTTTTCAATACATTACACCCTGTTTACTTCACCATCAATTTGGGTATTTTAATGGTGATAGTGTATAAATAACCATAGTTAAAGTTATTTTATAAATCACTATAATTCGTTGTATCGATTAAAATATAATTTGATAATAATGTCAAAGCCTAATAAAAATGCTCCAAAATAATTTGAATTATCTTTTTACTTACAAAAATATATGAAATAAAATAATATTTTATAACATTGGCATAGTGAAGAGTACCTTAATGGTGTTATGTTGAGCAAGAAGGACCTTTAGCTAGCAGTCGTAGTAATGTTGCCTTGTAATGTCCAGTGATTCCTAGCGAGCGAACATTGATATGGCTTCAGTATCAGCCGTGCTAAAAGATTTTAGAAGTTCCACCTTTATTTGATTAAGTTTTAATATATAAACAAGAAACACCAAAAAATAAAGAAATATCAAGTCATGTTAGTCACACGCAAATACACAAACATACACATACATACATACATACATTACAAACATATACATGCATTACATACATTACGAACATACATTAAATACATATATATGTACCGTCTTTCACCCTCATCTATTTAAAACAAATGGAGCGTGCAGGAGAGCAGAAGAGATACAAGAAAATAATGTTGGCAAGTTTATTAGTTATATCAAAAACAACAAACATAGTACAATGTCAAAGTATAGCAAAATAGCTGAAAATATTCATAATAGCAATTTACTCTATTAAAGATATGACCCAGAGATTACAAAGTTAAATTTAGAGTTAAAGTTCAGTTCAGGGTCCATTCAAGAAATCCGACGCGTGGATACCTGGTTACAAGTTCATTGGTGAGGTTCGCCTATAATGTCAATATTTCGAGATACTAATTTGTAGAGTCCTCGTACTAACCCTAGCAGCCTAAGCACATACATGCTATACATTTACCTCTCCACTCATTAGCAATATGAAGTTAACCCTGACTGGCTATAGGTAACAATTCAGCATGATAGCCAAAATAAAGTTAACTCTATTAGACCGCAAGGCCGTCACTTTCATTACCTTACGTAACTGAGCTTAACTACATATAAGCATGATTAAATTTCATGAGCTGAAGCTTTAGTTTCATTTTATCAAACCCTAAACTAGTAAACCTTATATCACTATACGTTACTAAGTTCAAATACCTATACATACAACTATGGTTAAACCTCATATGTCGTTATTTTAATAACCTTAACATCTGCTTGCAAGTATATCCTAGACTTATAACTCAAGTCTAACCTACTATACAATTTTAGGACCAATTCTATTAATGTTTCGGCTAGAAGAATCCTACGAGGCACATCAACAATACATGGTGTCTGAGAGACGACAATCCTACTCATTTAATATTTACATAAAGAACCTGATAATTTAAATTTAAATACAGAGCTATGCTCTCAGCCTAAAAATCTGAGATACAACCAAATTCCAAGTTAACGTCAGATACGCCGTAATGGCTGTCCCCATTATTTAACTCCAATGAATGCTCTCAATAACAATTTCAGTCTAACCTGCGCTAACATAACGCCACCAAAACGTGTTTACGCCTAACACATAAAGCATAATAAAGTACCAAGGTTTAATTTCATATAAAGATTATTTTACACCCCGGTTGAATGCACCCCAAGTATGACCGATTAAGGTAAGAGTGAAGATAGCACTTAAGGTGCACCAAAAGGATCTAAATAAACTTTGACAAGCCGTGGATACGCCACTTAAATCCCATTAGTCATGAACCAAGTTAAATCTCTCGAAGTTAAGCCTAAACGGTAAATTTAGAAAACAGTTCCCCCCCATAATAATGCCAAAAAGAATTTAAAAGAATAAGTAATCCCAGAAGAGACGTCGGACAACACCCTCACCTTAATGAGCCTGTGGTATAGTTAGTAGAGATTAGAAGCATACAGTCCTTTCTATACAATTTGTGAGCGTCGATTCTGACCTCAGAGAGGGGGAAATGAGGGAAGGAATAAATGAACGAAAGGAAACGAGCAGCGCTCAGGTGGGAGAAAATGGCAGCTCTGGGGTTTTAAAGATAGCGCTGATAGCATTTAATTTTAGGAGAACCGGAAACAGCTCAAGTCAAGTTCGACGATTTCTTCTTGGTGGGCGGGGCCTTAATCACAGTCGAAGTGAAGGCAGCGGCCCCACTCTCAGTGTCCGTTGGGTTTTCTTGAGTGCGTGCGTGTCCAAGGCGAGCGGAAAGCGGGCCCGTTCAACAGGCAGGTGGTGAGTGTAGCCCCATATTACTTGGCGTTGAATTGGTTGAACTCGTACTCGTTTGTAAGATCGTTACATATACATACATAGTGTGTTCTAATTTATCCTAACGAAACACACAATTTTATACAATACAATTAATTAATAAATGTTATTAATTATTAATTGTTGATGTGTATATTTATCTAAATGTTTGTGCTCCCTTATTCCCATGATAATATAAACAATGATCTATGTTCATCTTTGGTTATTGTTATTAGATTTGTATATATGTGTGGGTGTGTTTATTTATAATATGTATATATACTTATAAATATTTACTATAGAAAAATGTATATTTATTTTATCCAGCCCACCTAGTACTTACACCATCTTAATGTGACCCTCCGCTCAATAAGTTTGGGGACCCCTGGTCTAGGATCAAATTCTCGCAGTGGGTTAGACTGCCAATGATGATAAGAAAGGTCATGGAGATACGAACCCCACTTGAGATTAGTGAGGATTGTTTTCCTAAATGGTTTTCCACTATCCCACCACGAATGTGCAGGTTCTGTTTTTCTATATTTAACCTTCCTGGTCCCTAGAACACTAGCATAATTAGTATATATGAGTATAAGACAGATGAGTAGTAAAAATCGTTAGAAACAAAAAAAAGTTCATGTGCGTAAGTTATCATATGACTAGAAAAAAAGAAACACAAACTTAATTTTCATTCTTTAAATCTGAAAGAACATTTGATTTCAACTCGAGAAAAACTTTTAAATGGTTTTAATGTGAAATGAATGTCAAAGAGACAACAGGCTCCATCCAAAGCCCCTCGCCCTTCATTTAGTGCCCTTTCACATAAGAGATATTTTGTCGCACGATGTTTTTGTAGCGCTAACTTTAATTCGTGCAATCAATTCTGGCGTTGATTTCATACGATAGGAAAAATGCGGCTTCCCGTGTTTAGTTGTGCTTTTGACGTGGTGTAGGATCCACCATGTCCGACAACGTAAACTATATGATGGCTACATAACTTTTCAAGGCTGCAGCCAGCCCATAATATAAGGGAGGAGGGAATGGGGTTGGCGGGTACATACCCAATTGCCAAAAGCTATAACAATTTCTAAATAATAAACACGTCTAGAAGCTATCTGAAGTGTTTTTATGGCAACTTAACCCCCTAACCACATAAGGATAGGAAAAACATTAATTTTGATGTTGTTTGAGCCGTAAATAAAGACATATATTTAGTTAATTAAATTTCTTAATGGGGCGTTTACCTCCTTCCTACCCTTCCCCCTCCCCCCGACTATGGCATATCACCTTTTGTTCCGCATAGTCACAAAAAGAAACAATAGAATGCGGTATTGAGTAACTAGTTATAAGCTACTTGGTGATTTTAGAATAGATTTTAAAACAGATACAAACCTTAGAAATGCAATTTCACAATCCAAAAATATGGCAGTTACGTTAAGGTAAGAAACTTTGCTTGTCAAATTAATACAAAATTATTTATTAAAAACATTTGTGTTCTAAAAATGCCAGTGATAGATTATTGTATCGTTATTGTCTCCGTCAACAGATGTTCTTTCTGAGCTCTGGTTCGAATTGTAAGCTGAGTCCTCAGGAGACACTTGGGTGTGAGCTACACTGGGTTGAGAATATTTAAACAGAGTAATTAGGAGAAACGTGGGAAAGGATGCACCACTGATGTGCTGGCTATACAGGGACCTACTGTAATTTTGCGACAAGGGATCAAACTGTTAGAAACATGTGTCATTCAAAATTAAAATTCAAAATGGAGTAACCCATTGTTTGTGTTATTTGTACTCTCTTCTTCTTTGTGTTTGATAGAGGCAACAATGCCGAAATATTATTATATTTGTTTTAAAATGTGTGTGTGACTACTTCTACTATAGAAGACAGAAGAAAGGAAGAAGATGTCACATTTTTGCATAGGATTCTTCCCACATTTTTCCTCTTTCCCTAGGTGGGCTTTTTTAATCAAATTTATTCTTAGTAGTTTATTTTTTCTTTTTCTTTAGATTTATCAATTTCCTTTATTATAAAATACATTATTTTTGTATTACTATATTACAAATTAGCATGACCTTTAAAATTTTCAAATAAAAGATTGTTTTGTCTCTCTGTTATTTATTAAAAATTAAATGTAGTATCATTAACTTTATATTATATACATATTTTTACAAGAAGTTTAAACAATTTATTAAAGAGATTTTGATTAATATGTATATTGTTTCACAAACTTACTTTATTATAAATAACTTGTTCGACACAAATAAACATCTAGAATAAAGTGAAATAATTAGTGGCCAAGGCACACAAATATGCATAGAAAATAATTATTTGTGCTAGTTATGAAATACTTCACAATAAAAAGTTCAGAACAATTTTTTAATTTAATTGAGTACATCGCAATTATCTATCAGTTTTGTTTCAAATTTGATTATCAAATGACTGTATTTTATTGAAACTCTAGATGAATCACAATGATATAAAATAAATGTTATCATACAAGCATACAAAAATTTGTTTGTGTATATTATAATTGACGCAAAAGTTTCTAATATATGTTTTCAGTAGATTACCCTTAAGTAGTTATTCCTCAGAAACATCAATTTATCATCGTATTAATCACCAAAACTCTTCATTTTTTCATTTAAAAAAATGTGCGAAGTATTTTTATATTTAAAAATTTTAAAATATCCATTATTTCGGAAAAAAAACCTCAAACTTGCTATATTTTTACAATTGATGATCTTTATAATTATTATAATTATTATTATTATTATTATTTACTATCATCATCTATCTTGATAAACAATTCTCATGTTTCCCTATTTACCTTGAAAGCGTTTTTGAAAAATTAAAATTTTTCTAAAGTATACTCCAAGTAAACCAACTTTAAATTAATTTATTAAAAATTATATTATTGTCTATCATGTACAGAAAGTAGTCCTCAGATATAGATTGAGTACAAAATGGTTAAAGCTTTTCTATGTTGAAAATCTAATATATATATATATATATATATATATGTATATATCATCAATAAACTACCCATAAATCTTTCTCCTAAAAAACAATATAATTATATTTATATTAATTTAAAATAATAATTTTATATATGTATATGTTTTAAATAAATTCAAAAATCATTAAAGAGTAATTTACAATTTAACAATTTAAAAAAATCATATTTGTCAAAACAAACCCCCTTGTTATGAATTTAAAACCAAAATCATTACAACCAATTATGAAAATTTTCTAATTTTCTAAATTAATTCCTCAAAAAACAATCTTTAAGTTAACTGCTATAATCAATTGGATAATGGTATTGATTTATAGATAAATGATACCGATATTTCATGTTTGAACCAAATCCATCAATTATTAAAAACAATAATCAAAAAATCAATAAATAATGATTAATAGGAGGGAAATAATTTAAACATTATATAACTGTATAAATAGTTTTTTTAGCTATTTAATCCACTAGACAAAATAGATAGAATTATTCAAATTTCGAACAATCGAACTTTATTTCCACTCTTTAGTACTCGTACTAACTCGTACTCGAATTTTACCACTAAGCCATACTAACACGTTATGTGTGTAGTATTATTCAAACATTTTGTTTAAAGCACGAGATTTAAAAATACATTATTTTAAAGCTTTTTATTTATTATTGATTATTGAAATAGTAATAATAAAAATTATAGAATAGATTTAAACGTAAACAAGGTTTGTGTAGCAAGGTGAGAAGTAATTGTGACTAGGCCAACACCTAGTTCATATACGTATGTTGTGCTTTATTTACATCTAATGTAGATTAATGTCTATTACAATCATCTTAATACATTTAAAAAAATTGTTATACAATTAAGTAAAATAATCTTCTGAAATTAAAAGCACTTAATTAGATAAGATACCACATAAGGATTATATTTTAAAACGACCTATAAGTCCTGATAATACAATTATTATTAGTATAAACATTTTGAAAGTTTTATTTAGTCTGAACTGATTACTCATAGTATAAACTCAATCTTCCTATTCTCTGAACTACCAAATATATCAATGAAATTATCAAAGTTGATTTTAATATCTTGATGTAATAATTATAGTAAAGCTAGTCCTGTCAACCGATCTTCGATCATTCTTGAACTCATCCGAGACTTGAGTCTTCTTAATGTAAAAAATATCCGCTCTGCAGTAACTGTGGATATTGAAATAGTTGGCAAAATATGTAGCAAAGATTTACAAAGTGGATAGCTTTTCTCATCACAGCTATTGTAAGATTATATTGCTTTATCAATCTTCCTAAAATTCTCTTAATTAAAACTTTTTAAATTGAAGATATTACATTAATAAGTTTCATCGGCATTGTACATATATTTTGTGAGAACAAATTACAGTATTTGGAACGCAAATTAAATTTGGGTAGTTTAATTAATGCCTATTTTAACCGTTTTAATACTTAATTAGCTTTTTGTCTTAAGTATTTATAATAATTACCGTATATTGATCATTTAATAATATAAAAGAAAAAATTAATCAGTTTTAGTATTTTTTTTAAATGTATGTATACATATACATTTTAGATCATTGTTACAATCGATTACTAAAACTGATTTAATTTTTTTTTAGTAATCGATTGAAACAATGTTTTAAAATGTGTGTGTTTATATATATATATATATATATATATATATAATATATATATATATATATATATATATATATATATATATATATATATATATATATATAAAGAAAAGTCCTGACTCGCTGACTGACTCATCAACACCCAGCTCAAACCCTGGGACCTAGAAAGATGAAATTTTGCATAGAGCGCACAGAGGTTCCCTTTATGATGTAGACAAGGAATAATGTCAGATTTTTATAAATTCCCAGGGGTTAGGGAATAAAGAGGAGTTATAATTTCGCTTTAAAGTTGCCTTATTTCCGTAACTATAATTATTAGACTTCAATTTTAGCATATAAGTAGGTAATTATAATCACTAATAACGGGATATGGAATAAAGAGGATTTATATATCTACTTTTTTAAACATTGTTTCAATCTATTACTAAAATTGTAATGTAATCTTGAAAATTTTAGACCTTGTGTGTGTGTGTGTGTGTGTGTGTATGTATATACTTTAAAACATTTTGCATCGTTTTGTGTGTTTCAAAATGTTTAAAATAGGTTAAATCATAATTTACAAACTACTTGCAATAACCATATTTTATGTAAGTAAAATAAACTGATATAAATAGGTCACATTGTTTACCTGTATTATAAATTATCTCATAATAGTACTGACATTGTTAATCCACCTATTATAATTTAAATAATATTATTAAGATAATTACTAAACATTTTTCCAGATTTTGGTTAGTTTAAGTGATTGAAATAATAGGTATGGCTATTAATTGGACAATGCTGTATATTGCCATAAGACTGCTATCATCCAGGGTAATTGATTTTACTATACATTCCATTCATCCTGAAAGTGTGAATATCTTATATCTTTAGGTTTTAAGCGTTACCAACTTGAAATCAAACAATGTCAACTTGCTGTTTATAATAGTGAGCAAGGTTACCAATAATTTCAATAATTCTAAATAAATTGGATATATGAAATTTGCCTTAATAATAACTTAATATATACTCACCAATAGGGAAGGAAATTAAAAAAAAATTTGCTTTTCTAATTTGATTGTAAATCATAAACCTAGATGAAGTTATTGTTCAATCGTAAAGTAAGCTTCAACTTATACTTTCAATATATTTTAAATATAGACGATTATTTAAATAAAATTCCACCAAATTTATTAACCAATATTAAAAGTTAGAAGACATTGAATAAAAATCAAATGTCCCTTTAGTTCTATATGTTGAAAATAGCTTGTATTACTGTTTCTAATTTTTTTGGAAGTATTTATTTTTAAGTGCAAGCTTGTATTAAGTGGAAGGAATACTTTGTAAAACTTGAGAAGCGCTATCAGCGCAACTCCTAAGAAACGTCCATATATTGAACTATTTAAACTGTTTAACAGACACCGACTAGAGTTGCGGTGTTGTCATATTTGTCAAGTTTGGTCTGAATGAGTGAAGGGGGAGCGAGATAATCTGTTTTTACATGGGTAAAATTTCTTGGAAGGGAAAGGCTAGAGTGCAGCTTTTATCAAAGACCACTTACTTTACAGAAATCTGCTGCTTTATTTATAGGTTGAACTCAAACGATCAGTAGTGCGATTATCTTTATATTTCTTACATAGTGGAAGAAAACATTTTTCATTCGACTTTCTCGTATTAGACTGGTTTGGTGGTGACGAGATTGGGGTTCAATTCCCAATAGAATGTACTGAGGGTGTTTTTTTTTCCTTAAAACAGTTCCAAATACATAATTTCTATTATTTTTTTTAGCAGCGTGTCTTACTACCCGTTTGGGCTATACGCTTATGTACTAATTACTTTAATGCGTTAGGCATCAGGAAGGTTAAATTAAGAGGAGTTGCATCCGTATTTTCGTAGCGTGAGAGCGGAAAAATATTTAGGTAAAAACCACCTGAGAGCACCCGACCGGAATCGAACCGTGATCCCCATATTCAGCATGTCAGTTAAACACGGCGTGTAACACACACAATTTAGACTGGATTGCTGGTGGTAGGAAGTTTGAAGTTAAAATCCCAATCGGGTGTAAAAAGGTTAATTTTCCCCTAAAATTGTTCCCCACTCCCAATCTACGCAAATGTTGGTACATTCAATCTAAAATGCCACCTTCCCCATTCCTAGTTCATTAGGGTAATTAATGTATAACTCAAACGGGTAGTAAGTTGCCATGAAAAAATAACTATTGTGCTAACTACCAAGAGTGTTGGCGAAACTTTATTAGCACCGGGCGAGGTGATTGGTAAAAAAAATATCTTTTTGGGGAGTTTTTAGGGGATTGACTCCAAACAAATGGAAAATATTTGATAATATGCCATTAAAAGCGATTTGGGATGTCCTTAAGCATTTATAAATAATAATAGATTGTATAGAATATTTTTGAAGTTTGATGAAAACCATCTTTCAGCTTCAAACTCAAGTATATCAGAGGGAGTTTTAACAAACTGGAGGACGACACATTTCGATGAGGTGAGGAGTGGAGGAGAAATTGGTGTAATACCCGGCCCTATCAACCCTCCCTGCTTTCCAGTTCACACTCAATGAGTAACACTGGATATAAAACTATCGACATACACACCGTATACTATAGATCATTTCCTCAGCGTCTGACTTAACTCACGCTAAGAGGGTTGAGGACAAAGTCTGAGAGTCACAATGGTTTCTTAATTTTCTTTAAAAGAATCATACGTCAGTCATGTAATTACTTATGATGGAGAATATCAAAATCCAAATAATAAGAAGAAGAAGATTGGTAATAGAAATATCTTATTAATTGGCATACAAGTTTTTTTTTTTTTACTTTTTAAACCTTTCTTTCATGGACATAGAAAATTGGGCGTCAGAGATCTGGACCTCCCTTGAAATTTGTTAGAGCCTTAAAAGTAAGGTGGGGGATGGACATATATACGTATAAAATATAAATAAGAAATTGTGTTTTTTACTTTTCATTCTTGTATTACATCAGCCAGATAGTAATTATTATTAGTATATTATTATTATTATTATTATTATTATTATTATTATTATTTTAATATGAACTTAAAGATGCATTAAAAATTCCTATTGTAAAACTAGCTTTACCAACATTAGCTTGTAACATGTACAAAGGTGTAACTATGCAGTAATGGTCCCATGGTGGGTCCCCCCAAGAAAAGAAAGACCCCACCCTCCCCAAATCTTATGTATAATTGTAGATTATTAAAAAAAACTGGCATTTATTATTGAAATTATTTTATAATCGTAATAATATATAGTAGGTAGGTTGAGTTTAGAGGAAGTGCATCGGATTTGCGCGGAGAGATAAGAGAATAAACCCAATGAGGAAAAACCACACTAATTGCATTACTATACAGCCATAAAAGTTGTTAAAATTGTTGCTGAAAATTTTCAATATAAGGTAAAAAAAATGCATTTGAATTAAATAAAACAATATTAATAAATATTATAAACAAATATATAGTCAATCAGCAATATTAACACTTATAAAGGCTAAACAAACATGGATTTCTGTGAAATTGTCTACATTTCCTCCAAGGACAAGTTACGGGCAGTAGCTCAACAGACAACATAGCTGATCCCTGCAGCCTTTCTTGATTCATGTGCTTCTTAATTTTTTTTTAACAAAGTCTTGAAAATGACCTTTCAGCTGTTTCTATTGATTTGACATAAATATATGTAGATACATTTTTTGTACAGCATAAATTATGCGCAGTAAAGTGACTAATGAGTAATTTTTGATTGAATGATTAGATCTTTACAAAACAAAATTAGACTTAAAAGACAATGCTTTCATCTCTTACCAAATTAATTTTGGGTGGGTGGACCTGCGTGGTGGGCCCTGTATTGGGCGTGGGCCTGCGGCATTTGCCACTAGCCTCTAGTTACACCACTGACTTTGTAACTATCAATAATTTCAAACTCTACTAGCATATCTTTTATTAATTATATTCGATAATCAAATATAATTTTATACGTTTAAACATTTGTTAATATGTCTAACACCCACTCATGTATTCTAATGGTCTAACGCGCTATTCTTGCAGTAGACTAGACTGCCTATGACGGGTAGATCGAGGATAGAATTTCGGTCGGGTGTACTGAGGTGGTTTTCCACGCTCCCTCCCCGCAATTGCGACACTTCCTATGAATGTAACCTTCCTGATCCCTAAAACCATTAGCGTAATTGTTTAAGAACCAAATCTATTCACAAATTCTCTGTTTATTTGACAAAAGTTTGAATCTGGCCATTCCTCAGGGACTATATATCCTACTGAAAGAAAATATTTTGACTAGCCTACATAATATTATATATATAATATAAACAAAAATATAATATAGTATTATAAAATACATATTATCTATATTCAGATATCCAAATTTGAAGATAGAATGTAAAACCATTTTCTGCAAAAAGAAACATTTCATTTTTAAAAATGGATAATTTCTATAGAATAAATATTACATAGTTAAACTTTATTGCCTCTACTACAAAAATTCTAAACACTTACTCCAAAAATAAGTATTTAAAATTACAATTAAACATATAGAAATATACTGCAAGAAAATATTTATCACCCAATTGTATGGAAAATATCTATCTATCGATTTTGACCAAAAGTGATACGATTACACACAAGTTTTACATTGAAGCATGATAATTTTATAATATATGTGTCCCTTATCAATAACTTTTGTGTCAGGGGTGTTCATAATATCTACACATCACTAGCTATTTTATAATTTTTGTTACACTTAGTATATAATAATGGGTGCATTGTACAGCTTTATACAATCGATGCCCTTCATCAAAACTCCTGTAATAAACACACTTAAAATTATATTTTTAATTTTTTTTATTAGGTACCTGTGCTACAAATTTCAGTTGAATCTTGGCCGTGTCAAATGAGGTGTTTTTCCTTATGATTGCTCACTCCCCCCACGCAAATGTGGGAACACTTTCTCTAAATTACCGAATTTCTTATCCACCCTACTTCATTATTGTAAATTTACGGATAACTTTGAAGGTAATAAGTGAAGCTTTTCTAATATCACAAAAACAAAAAAAATTCATGGAAATAATCTTTACAGTGTACACTTTTATCTTATATGTGTTGAGTAACATCTTCATCTTAGCAATTTGTGTTCCCCCCTCCCCTTCCTCTCTAAAGCTTACGTTATTTACATCTCTTTGACTTGGCATGCTATGGCACCCAAGGGTGAGAGAAAGTTAAAATGATATTTGTGATTAATTTATTTTATCAAATAATAATTGTCAAAATGAAATATAGAACTATGTTAACTATGTTATTAATTTTAAAATAGTGGTGGTCAAGGCATGTTCACTAGTGCCCCCACTCCCCTCTCATTATCCAGCTTTATAATTGATAGCAAAACAGTTTCAAAACATCTATCTATTGTGACAAGTGTATTTCTTGTTAAGATTGCCAATAGTCTATAATGATTTAGATAAGCCCTGTATTAACAATACCAAATTATTGAATCTGTTTACAGATCAGATTACCAAAGGTAGGGCCAAAGTGTTTGATTGTTACACCTAAATGAACCGAACCCTTGTGGATTTTACACCGATGTAGGCCTACTAATTATATAATGTGTTGGAGAGAAGAGTAAGGTTGCTTTTAGATTACATACACTCACATTTGCTTGGAGGGTGAATTGAAAACATTTTAGTAATAACAATTCATAGCACCCAACTGGGATCAAACACCGATCCCCGTCCTTGGCAATCGAGTTTATTGCAAGATTAGTACCTTAGATCATGCGGTTACAAAAGCGGATCCCGTAATTATATTAATTAGGTATTCTACGCACATGATATGAAATTAATGGATGAATTCTAAATTACAGTATTAAAATTGTATTTTCCATGCAGAAACGATAGTAAATTCATATCACATTAAAAAAATCAAATTCACAAGAGCAGTATATTTATTATTCTTTCGTCTGGTTGAGAGATAAAGTCGTTTTTTATTTTATTTTATCCAATCGCTTTTTACATAAATGGCTTCCATTGCAAAACACATCGTATTCACACAACTGATTTCATAAATGAAGGTAGTCGAGTTGATATTTTTCCTGCGAAAATCTTTGAATCACAGTGCAACGCATGGCACCACTGCCTTGAGTTTCACGAGAGGCTCATCTTGTTCAACCTTACACCGAGAGGTCGCAGCATACAGCACCACAACACTTGTTTTTAATTAAAATAAAATAGTACCACTTTATTTTAGTTTAGAACAATATGTATGTTGAATAATGAAAGGATAATAATTCTCAATCATATTTTCAAGGTTTATGCTTTGTCTGGAGATTTAAAAAACAAACATTAAACCAAGAATATACGATCATGTAAAAACCATTTAAACAAATTTGCTTACAAATATTTAACTTTTAATTGGCGTTAAATTATACTAAATGATAGAGAAATGTGTTTATTGTAATATAATGAAAACAGTTTTAGCCTAAGCCATCCCAAATTTCAATAACAAGTCCAGTTTGTCTTATGCGGTGTTCTTTTAATTATTTTTAACACTTAAATTTGAATTTGCTTGGTAGGTATAAATAAAATGCTGGTACACTTCCTCTGAATCTAACCATCCGAGTCCCTAAAGCCATTAACGTAATCATAACATAAGCGTATAACCCGGACTAGTAGTAAGACACGTTACTGCAAGCCGTTACGTTTTGTTAAGAACATAAGATCAGTGGAGAGTCTTACTTCGGAACTTGTCATAAATTACTTTTACACGTGCCGTGAATCCCTCCTTCGTTAATACAAGTGATGAAAATCTGAACTCAACCAAGAAAAGAAAATGATATTCACTTTAAAGAAACCGTGGAACAGTATGGAACAGTAACATTTTCCAAAAATAGCATCATGGGGTGAACATTTTAAAAGTGGGATTTACATAACATAGTTTTACCGTTAAATTTTACAGTTTTTTTATAGAAGATTTCTGTGATTATTCGTCATGTACAAATCCTTATCTTCCCTTTTCATAATTATAAGTTTAATAGTTGTTTTTATTACATGTGGGTCGTTGATATCTATTAGCTCTGTAATTTCACTAACATCAGAAACTTAAAGTGGAACAACTAATTTCAGATCAGAATCCAAGGATACCTTTGAAGGCCTCACGTCTGGCAAAAAAACTAAATTGATTAAATAGTTATTTAAATAACTAGTATAGAAGTTGATTTCTATAAAATCAAATATCAACAAAATGGTGACAATAATCTTTGAGGAATCGAGGCTGGTAGATAATTATTTGCACCTCTTTCAAACGTTCTAAATGTGCCAAAGAGTATATTTATCCGTAATTTTTTGGTTGTATCAGCCACAACTGTCCAGCTAAGCGATATAAACATATAATGTTGAGATGTATCGCATTTTCTATTTGGTTAAATATTTTCTCATTTTGTCGTTTTAGGGAAATGTTTTACTCATGGTCGAATTTACAGTAAATAACATATGTGCAAAGCTACTTATTTAGAATAACTATTCTATTCATGTATTTTAGTTTGTTGGGAAATAGGTTGTACGAATTGATTGTTATAGATACAAAATAATGAATTATCTAAAAATAATTTTCACTCTAAATTAGGCCTAAAATATTTTAAAATTACTGTAGAAATGTGTTTAGAATTCTTATAAATAAGACCAAAGATATTCTTGTTGTTACAAATAATTTTCTCCACAAAAAATACCACACAGCCTACACACAATCCTATTAATAAGAGGAAAAATGCGGCTTGCAGATGATCTTTAGTTAAAATGATAGGTTCGGTGTTGACTCTTATTCTTGGAGCTTGGTTCAAAAAATCACTTTTCCACTTTCCACAGAACCCGCATTCATTCAGACGAGTGACAAAGAAACTTAACGCTCTCAAGAAAGGTGAATGATTCTCCAATGTCATGAAACCGTGCCATATGTAAGTAAAACATTCTTCCACAACGTGCATCATGGGATGGCCGTTCTTAAAGTAGATGGGATTATTTATCAAAAATTTGCCGAAGAATTTAAGAGTTATTTGTGTGAGGTTTCTGTGGTTAGAAATCATATCAAGAATCTCTTCATCACTTTTCATTATACACAGTTTACTCATTGTTTTCAAAATATATGGATCATTTAAATCTATCGTTTCTAAAATATCGCTTATTTTGGAAAGAGTCATTATAACACCGATCTTCATATCAGAATCCAAGGATTCCATTAAATGGTTTACATCTGGTAAATACTTTACTTTGATTAAACAACTGTTTAAGGAACCTGTATAAGCACTATTTATAATCAAATTAAATATCAACAATATGATTACGATAAATCTTTGAGGAAACAAGGAGGGCAGATAATCTGGGGCACTTCCTACAGACGTTCTAAAACACGTTGATGAAAACATTTTTACTTAATTTGATGCTATTTTCAATTTCATCAAAAACCGTTACAATTTTCCAGATAAGCGATACAGATACATTAGTAGTCACTAATAGCAACCAAACTGTTAGCGTAAAAGGTAAAATTATTTTCAAATATCTGGGAATTTCTAGGCCTTTGGTACGATAAGAGTAATACAGTCTTGATCAAACGGGTAGGTACTCCTCCTTAAGTTGAAGGGCTGGATACCTTCCTGTATAGCTTGAATCCCAGCCATTTTAAACGTCAAATTTGCCTTTATCATCATTTTCAAAATCTTTGTATGGAGTAATATTCAAGGTGAGATTCATTGCACGAGCTACTTCATTTATCATCTTACCATTTGGTCCTTCTAAGACAATGATCCCGTCATGGTCGACCTTTTCTATAAGTAGCACATGGGTAGGATGTGAGATGAAAACATCTATAAAAAAACCACGAGTGTCTTTTAATTTGTTAGGGAAAATGTTGTTACCATTTCTGACAATATTAAACGGACTGAATTCCAAAGCTATGCCAGAAAATGGATTGTAGCTTATAGTTCTTATTGAAAGCTTGCTATTCCTGGTTGAATAATGATATGGATACTTATTTTTATACTCGAGTATGCTCCTAAAAATAACCACCACGTTCAAGATCTTTAACTTATCCCAACAATCCTTTATTGCCTCAGCTAGAATTGTTTTACCTTCAGTCACTGGTGTGGTTATAACAATCAAAAAGAAGATCGGGGGTTCCAAAATGATGACATCTTCCAATCTACATCCAAAAAACATTTATTATCAATAATACTTCTAGCAATTACGAACCCTACGCTGTTTTCCAAGTTGTCGATCCGCTTTAGTCCACACCAACTATTACCAGAAAACCAATTCTGATTGGTCCAACAGAAATCACCCTGAGTAAACGCTTCCTCCTGAGTAATGTTTTCCGTCAACACTAAAGGGGTATTTATGTTGTGGAGATAATTTGAGACGTAATCGATAACTCTGGATGTGTTGTCTCTGTCGAAGATTATCAAATACAAGTTTTCTGTGAAATAGTTGTCAATAATTTGTTGAATACCATTAACTAAGGAGATAATGGATGTTTCTTCGTTCTCATCTGAGAAGTAAAAATTTGCTCTCACTGTGATGAATGCTGATAATATATAAGATGATTAATTTCAAGAGGAAGATAGAATAAACCATCTGAAACAATAAACCCATATTTAATCGAGAGAAGCTAAGTATATTGATATGTATTGATTAGTAAGATAAACACTATGTATAAGTATACGTTTTTGTATATCCTAAAACTTGCTTTAAATCTTAAAATCCCAAGTACTGTGATTTTAATAAATGTTCAATATATTGTATTAAATTGTTAAACTATGTGCCCAACACATTAGATGTTAATCTATTATTGTTGTGGTTATCCAACTTTATCTTCTTCTCATTCAATTGTGAAATATTTGATTACTATAACATTAAACACAAGTATTATAAAACACTTTACCCTCCGCATCCGTGGTCAAATGTTCTAACGTGTTAGTATCTCAGTAAGAGTTAGTTGATTATGTAAAATATATGTATATATTTGTCATATTTTCTCTTAAAATAATTTTATATACCTCGTTAGACAGTGAGCAGCCAAAAAATTACCACACACCTTCAAGTTGCCCGCGAACCACGGGATTGAAAACCCTGTTCGACTGCAACCACGTGCCCTTATGAGCATCACGCATTTCAATGAAGCAAATGTTTTACATTATATAAATTTGATTCTTCGTTTTAAGCCTCCGTCAAATTTATTTGATTAGTTATAAATTATATCTTTTTTGGCTTAAAGATCTAGGTTTAGAACTGAATGCTAGAAGGAAATTTCTTGACCACACAGAGAAAACAGTACATCAATTCAGTGATTACTCTGAACGACATGACATAGCTAGCATTAATGAATTCATATAATTAGGAACAATTTAAAAACTAGTAATAATGACATTAAATTATAAGTTAGAAAATTAATACAATCGGAAATTGCATCTTATTACTAGGTCAGTAAACTTTTTAAATTTCGTCTGGGGTCAAGGAAATTAAAACTAAGAATATACACAAAACAATGACTTCGCCGGTTATTATTTATTATTGTTAAATATTGGGGTTTTTTACCAGACATAACGAGACAAAATTTAGACTGTGTGAAAAAAAAGGTGCTTTGGAAAAAATGTGATCATAAAAAGAATTAAGATGAGGGGAGGTTGTTACAAAATAATGAATTACAGAATGTTGAGCTACAAAAACTGAAATTATTACCAAACGTTGTTAGGGTGATCAAATCTCGTGGCTACAGTGGTCAGGACATGCAGCGTTGGATAGAAGAATCTAGACAAGTAACAAATATTTTGAATCTCAAACCCAATGGGAAGAAACCAATAGTAACATTTTACCCAGATACGAATAGCGTAGACCTAACAAATCTAAGGTATAATAAGAAACTGGTTAGAACTAGCTCAGGATGATATTATTTGTAAGTGTGCCAAATTACTTTTGATTTCCTATTTCCATAAGGTAGTAAGTAAGTAATAATTATAGTGATTAAAGTACAATGCCTGTGGTATATTACCGAATCGTATTATGGTTCTTATGAAGCTGTCTACAGATCTAAAACAAGTCTGGTTTGCGTAATCTGGCTGAGACCATGTCAATTGCAGATACAGTGACAGTCGTGATTGAGTTCAGCGGGTGTTAACATGTTAAGATTGCTATAAGTGTTTCTTATCCCTTCAACACAAATTCAGGAAAGATTCCTCTAAGATGAGTCTAAATGCTACTATCCTCACCTCTACATTATTATTGTAGATTTCAGATAAGATAGTGAGATACCGTGAATGTATTACACTTATAGTGATATAGTGGGCATCTTGTATATCTAGTTTATTACGTAAGATCTATCTAATTTATAGTCATAAGGACAGTATTAATGGTTTTGCAGATCATGCCGATGCAGATTATATGTTGCTTATTAGTCAATCGATGCCATCATTTGATTTATTCAACTTTAAATATAACAAAGATAATATGTTAAAGAAATACCAAAAAATCTACTAGTCCCGTGGATTTTTTTAATTTTTTTTAAAGTTTAGTAAGTTTTATAATTATAAGATTAAATGAAAACTAGATTTAACTTAAGATTAATTCACTTTGTCGTTGATCCTAGCAAATTTTAAAGATAGCTTGTTTCGGTTAAATTAACATACCTTTTCTAATAGTTAAGTATATTATTGTTTTAACTAAGAAATTTATTTTGAACTCTGTGCATAGAATATCACGGAAAATAATATGTTAATTTTAGAAAAGAAACAGAAAAAATATTCTGTTTATTAAATTTGTCGTAATTTAAATAAGCATAGCTAATTTTAAAATGATTTAACAATTGTCAACTAATACATCCATTTACGTATTGAAATAATATAAGTTCAGAAGCCATGATGTACTTTTTTTAAATTCGATAGTTTTCAATTTTAAATTACCTTGAGTCTCCCCAAGTTTTAACTTCCCCTGCTGCTTCCCCAATTTTAGCTTTCCTTGAATCTTGTTTCAAACGTCTCTATTTGCTGGTTGAACTCCAATGATAATACTTCCCTAGTCTCAACTGCTGCAAACTGCAATAATTATTCTCTATTATTTCTCTCTGACCTTTGTACTCCAGCCCAGTCCCCACCTCCCCAACTTTTCTCGTACCCTTGTTATTGATGGAAGACGTAACTGTTTACTCAGTCACTAGTAGACACCCCCAATCCTCAAGGAACAGAGCAAAGGACAAGACTCTCTGCCAAGATCTCGACAATGATGAGTCACCAGTTTAATAAAAGATCAGCTTTAATAATCGGTGAGCAAATGACGATCACTGACTTACCAATCTTCCTATAACTGGCCGATGATTGGATTCATAATCGGCATCGGCCCAGCCTTAATTTATATTATATTTCTTGAAAATATATTATTGAATGTTTAGTTCTTACCATTTAATATTTCTTGGTCTCTTCAACACTGCAATTTCCAAGTCGACACACTCATTTGTGAGACTAATGTGTGGGACTAGATATTATTTTATGCATGTTATATAGCGGAGTATTAGGATTGCGTGTCTTATTAGTTTGTTGCATCTGATATAATAATAGTATAGTCCGTTCAGTTTAATAAAAATTAACTCCTTTTTGACTGTTATATATACTTAAAGCAATCACGCGTTTTTTCAAATAGCAAACCACAATTATCACTTTAAAAAAAGATGTATATATTTAGTCAAAGTGTAAAAATTTATCCGTGAGGTGGAGGAACAAAAAATTGTTTCAATTGTTTTAAAGCTGTTAGAACAAGCCCAATTTACCTAGACCAGATTATACTAGTTGACATGCAATGTACTCGATAAAATATTCTAATCACGATTGACTTATTTCGCTTCCTTTACAACACGAACAGGCACTGTATTTTTTTCCAATATAATAGTTTTATTTTGTAAAGACCAAAGTCCCACAGTCATGGTTGATTGTTGATAAAATTGTTATTAATGATAGCCCCCAGCTTTGACACAAATAAATTTCATAATTGGAAAGTTATAACGCTATCAATTTTCTGTGTTTGTGGTTGCGTGAATAAAGGCATCGGCCTCGTATTGTCTGGTTATCATCGGTGAAGGGTCTTGGTTTTATTTTATGGTTAAATGTACCAAGACATTTTACTAAAAAATAGCTTTCTCCCGCTCTGTTCATGTAAATGTGAGTGCACCTTGTCTATATTCTACCCTATTCATTCTTAAACTATTAGTTTAATTAAATACATACATCTCGCTGAGGTACTAAAAGATGAAAAAAACAACCATCCATGTTAATTTTTATTTATTGTGTGTACAGTTTTCGTTTACAATGAAATTTAGTAAGCTTATCGTAAACATTTCCGCAAACGCTAGGTTTATAAGATAGGGCCATAACGTTAAACATCAAGGTAAGATTGTATTTTCATCTCAAGGTACATCACATGTACAATCTTCTTTAAGGTATTAATTTTACAATATAACATTTCAATAAAATATTTCCAATACCAATAATTATTGTTTACTTTTTTTTATTAATTTTATACTATTACTAAAGATTTTTGTGTATTAGGTACACGATTAAAATGTATTTTTTACTTAATTTTAAAGCGCAATATTTTCATCCTCTTTCCACGTGGATGCAGGCCTAGTCCTTATTAATAAGAGTTTTTTTAAAATCCATTTTCTATATATCCTAAATGGTATTTAGAAGGTCCGAGCTGCCAAATTCATAATACACGGAATTGCCGGTGACTTTCCCAGTCCAATCAATTCCTGGCTTGGTTCAAGACTTCCAGAATTCTGATATGGTGTGTCAGATTGTGTCAAGTCGGATGTGAACTTGGTCATTAATGTTCTATGTTTGTAGGAGGTGGTATTAGGAAAGTGATAGTAACGAAAAGCTCTTATTACGAAAAAGTCGTCATTTTAGATTATTCATATATATATATATATATATATATATATATATATGTCGAGGGAGAGTGAAAAAATATTGAGGGACAATCACTCTTAATACATCTAACTAAGATTCGAATCCAGAACTTCCCATTCTTGACAAAACAGATCAATTATTCTGATGTTTGAGTAGAGCAATATTTAAAACGTTTCAAATAAATTAATATTTCAGGTCCAATATATCATTTTAATAGAGTGAAATAATATACTTCAAATAAATAATACATTTTTATGCGGCGTCTTATTATCCCCTTTGACCTATTAGCTTATACTCTCTCTAATTGGATGAGAATAAGGAAAACAGAATTTACAGTAGGTAATTACCATATGAAAAACTATTATGACCTTTTAGAATTTAAAAATCAACCATTGTTTTTCTAACTGTTATTAATTTAAATTTTTTAATGTAGTGCCATTAACTTAATCTCCAAGCACACATTCATTTTCGAGAATTTTAAATCTATTGCGGTGATTTTTATTGACACGTGCATTGTTTCACAAATTTAATTTCATCTAAATAGCAAGCAACCATCGAAAATAAATCTAAATAATTGGTGACCAATGCATACAAATACACAAACAAAATATTAATGTGACTTTGTGCACCATCATGCTCTCTAGTTACCCTAAACCGACTAATCATCGAAAATAAATCTAAATAATTGGTGACCAATGCATTCAAATACACAAACAAAATAGTAATGTGACTTTGTGCACCATCATGCTCTCTAGTTACCCTAAACTCACTAATCATCAAAAATAAATCTAAATAATTGGTGACCAATGCATACAAATACACAAACAAAATAGTAATGTGACTTTGTGCACCATCATGCTCTCTAGTTACCCTAAACTCACTAATCATCAAAAATAAATCTAAATAATTGGTGACCAATGCATACAAATACACAAACAAAATAGTCATGTGACTTTGTGCACCATCATGCTCTCTAGTTACCCTAAACTCACTAATCATCAAAAATAAATCTAAATAATTGGTGACCAATGCATACAAATACACAAACAAAATAGTCATGTGACTTTGTGCACCATCATGCTCTCTAGTTACCCTAAACTCACTAATCATCGAAAATAAATCTAAATAATTGGTGACCAATGCATTCAAATACACAAACAAAATAGTAATGTGACTTTGTGCACCATCATGCTCTCTAGTTACCCTAAACTCACTAATCATCAAAAATAAATCTAAATAATTGGTGACCAATGCATACAAATACACAAACAAAATAGTCATGTGACTTTGTGCACCATCATGCTCTCTAGTTACCCTAAACTGACTAATCATCGAAAATAAATCTAAATAATTGGTGACCAATGCATTCAAATACACAAACAAAATAGTAATGTGACTTTGTGCACCATCATGCTCTCTAGTTACCCTAAACTCACTAATCATCAAAAATAAATCTAAATAATTGGTGACCAATGCATACAAATACACAAACAAAATAGTCATGTGACTTTGTGCACAATCATGCTCTCTGGTTACCCTAAACTCACTAATCATCAAAAATAAATCAAAATAATTGGTGACCAATGCATACAAATACACAAACAAAATAGTCATGTGACTTTGTGCACCATCATGCTCTCTAGTTACCCTAAACTGACTAATCATCGAAAATAAATCTAAATAATTGGTGACCAATGCATACAAATACACAAACAAAATAGTAATGTGACTTTGTGCACCATCATGCTCTCTAGTTACCCTAAACTCACTAATCATCAAAAATAAATCTAAATAATTGGTGACCAATGCATACAAATACACAAACAAAATAGTCATGTGACTTTGTGCACAATCATGCTCTCTGGTTACCCTAAACTCACTAATCATCAAAATAAATCAAATAATTGGTGACCAATGCATACAAATACACAAACAATATAGTCATGTGACTTTGTGCACCATCATGCTCTCTAGTTACCCTAAACTGACTAACCTACCAGTTAGATTAAAGAGCAGGGTGCAGAAATAATACAAGGACAAAGATCAGAAGGGAAGGTTCATTTGACACTCAAACCTAACACCCCAAGTTTCATTATCATGTACAAGAATTAAAGGTGAACTTGGAACGTCGCTCTATTCATATATAGGAACAAGGTAGTAAACGTAAGAAAAAAGTAAAGACAATTTTATATATTAACAATGACCAGAGGCTATAAAGACAATTTATTATGAACTCAAAGATACACATCATAGATTATATAGGGTCTCAGTGAACAACTCACAATAAAGAATATTAAAGATTTATAGAACAATATAAATACTATGGCCTCAGCCAACATAGGACAATAATTGTAATATAAAGTCTGAAAAGCGGATGACTATCATAACTATGTAACACTTATTCAGATATTTTAGCCTTGGCTAACAGGCGTCTCTTAATTTTGCACACAATGTTATATCTTAACCTAACCATGAATAAAACCCTGACCTAGTATGAGAGATACCCGTGAGGCGCGCTACACCAACAGGTACAACTGGTATCGCCGTTCGGCTGTTGCCCGACATAGAACATCTGACTTGACAGTTATGCCACGCCAGGTTGTCTGTGAAAGGGCTGATTTGTTGTTTGAGTACCGAGTCATTGTCATGACTTTAACCTCGCGAATGAACTTATTTACCTGATGAAATGGAACAGATGAAATGAGCCTGCAGAATACTACAGGTGAGTGATTTTTGTAGCCCGACGCAGGACATTTCTACCTTGACTCTGATGCCAAGCTAGGCCACCTGTGAAAGGGCTATATTTGTGTTAGAGTACGGAGTCACTGTCGTAACTCCTGGCCTCTTGAATGAATTCAACTGGTATCGAATATCTGACTAGTTATATATAGCTCCGAAATATTCCGTCTTGTCAACCACTCCCTCTCTTTTTATCCTCCCTCTTATTTACATCTCTTTCCTCCCCCCACCTCCCCCCCCCCCCTTTACAAACACCACTTTCCTTCAACAACTTTTTCCAACGATTGTATTGTACGATGTAAAACACATACAACACCCAACCATACTCCCAGTATATGGGATTACAAAACTCACAATGGCCTGGCACCTCTCTCGTCATGAAGCACAAACAAGGACTTAACTTGACCAAGATCGTTTCCGATTCCGCCATCTGGGAGGTTCTGTAAACTTTGAGTGGTTACTGATGACTGACCGCTAAGCTTCGAGAGCGCTAGTCTTCTTCCTTCCTTTTGTTCTTTGTTTCCACCCTGCTTTTACCCTCCTCTGGGAACATGTGTAGGCTGTATTCACTATATAATGGCTAGTATTGTTTACCTTCGTCACTCATTGTACCATGGCTTGCCTTGCACAAAGGTTAGGGGCCGATATAAACTAGGGCTAGGAAACTTTATCAAAATTCTGTTCTAATGTAAATAATGGGGAGGGATTCTTTTCAAAATTGTTGTTTGGGCTTACTTTATCTTAATCATTCTTGGTAGATGGGTTTTCTGGTGGGGTTTAACGCGGATGAACCGCATTCAATAATATTTGTTTTTTAAGGGGAATTCATGATTTGCGTTAATAATCTTTGTGTACTTGTGGCGCACTCTCATCTTCACTTAGTTCTGTTAAGTGATTACATTGGTATTTTTACAAGTCTCAGGGACGTTATTAAAACAATGTATGCACGTTTTAATTGCGTAGATTATTGTATATATATATATATTGAAATCAAATTAGGTTATCATGTTAGGTTGTATAGGTTCTAACGGCTGTTTATGAATCATATTTATACACTTGAAAGTAAATTATAAAATTAAATTATCCATTGTTACTTAGGTGTAGAATTCAACGGCAATTGTTGAGACATATATTTTATCTTTGTGTCTGCTTTGACAGAATACATATTTATTTTATAATATATTAAATAAAATTATATATATATATATATATTATATATATATATTAAAGTAAATTTTATGGGTTCGCAATTTCATATATATAGTTTGACGATAATTGCGATCTTATGTATATATTATTAAAATTAAGCTTTTTGGATCTGCATTCGCTTTTCAGTGGTCAATTTGGATTTAGAAGTTAGAGTTTTACTTTAACTATTTCCCCTCTGTGGGCTTTATATATTATATATATTTACGATGGCTAAGTTTGAATCATCTTAGATTAATGTTTATTGCCAGACTACAAATTGTTTATCCATGCCATATTTGAAATATATTATGTAACCTCATTACCTTTATATTTGACTAATTTCAAATAAAACTATGTTTTCTCTTGTGATCCCTTGGTTGTTCTTTACGCACGCTTCCTGGTTATTTTGAGGGCGTTACAATATAATATACTATCGACATTTTTGTGAAGAATAAATTAAACTTTCAAAGTAAAATATAGCCTATGCTACTCGCTGATAATGTAGCTTTATATTGGTGAAAGAATCTTTAAAATCGGTCAAGTAGTTTTTGAGTTTATCCATTACAAACAAAAAAACCAAAAATCAAATCTTTCCTCTTTATAATATTATTATAGAAGTATAGATAAACATTCAATTATTAATTGTAATATTCAATGTGTTGGGTTGATAGTTTTACAGTTTTCTAAGATAATTCTAAATTGTTGATTTACTTGAAGTCTTTAATTTAAATTTATAACACATGTTGTATATTTAAAATACTGAAACGCTTGCTGTAAAACATTTTTAGTAATATATTAAAAATCTGGTAGAAGAATTTCATTTATAAATTTGATAGAAAAGATACACATGTCCATAGCAATTTTACTTTTAACTGCTTCTTATAACTCTTGTGTAAACTACGAGTATTTAAACTAACTAGGAAAAAGGACTACAAATGCCCATCATGCCTGCCAAGGCCGAAAGCATTATAAAGAGACTGAGATTTTGACTGTGTGAATACCAGTCCAGGTTTTTAGCTAATGTTGTGTTTCTGATTTCAGATGTTTGTTTTGCCATTATATGGCACACTACCCTCATCGCTTCTATATGGATCCAAAGCAGTGACAGCAAACTTTATTTTACAGATGAATACAAAGAAGAATCATTGTTATCCTTAATTGAGGGTGTTCAACAAATTGTTTGCAGATATTTCAATAAAAAAACATGTACTTCCTAATTTTCGATAGAGACCATGACTCCAGAGCTACCGATTACATCTCAAATTATCTCCACAACATAAATACCCCAATATTGACCACAAAAAATATTTCTCAGGAAGATTTGTTCTCTAAGGGGATGTGTGTTGGACCAGTGATAATTGGTTCTCTAA
This sequence comes from Timema cristinae, assembly GCA_039000515.1. Classification (NCBI taxonomy): domain Eukaryota; kingdom Metazoa; phylum Arthropoda; class Insecta; order Phasmatodea; family Timematidae; genus Timema; species Timema cristinae. The sequence continues at coordinate 20,382,662 of JBCFYV010003508.1, read as the reverse complement.
GAATAGTTGGTGTGGGCTTAAGCGGATCGACAACTTGGAAAACCATGTTGGATTCATAATTGTAAGAACGTACATTAAGAATGAGTGTTTTATTGACATAGAATGGAAAAAATACCCATTTTGGAACCCTCGAACTCTATTCCGTTAATTTTAACCAGACCCGTGACTGAAGGCACCATCATTTTAGCTGAGGCGATCCAGGATTGTTGGGATAAGTTAAATATTCTGAACGTGGTGGTTACTTACCGGGGCATTGTCAAAGATAAATAGAAATCATCTAGCCAAAACTTATCATGCGATTACAAGAAATCAGAATGGATTCTGAGCTACAATCCATTTTTAGGCCAAGCTTTGGTCTTCAGTCTATTCGACAGGATACGAAGTGATTACAACCTTTTCCCTAACAAACTAAAAGACACTCGAGGTTTCCTTATAGATTCCCCCATCATGAGTCACACCCATTTGTTACTTACAGAAAAGGTCGACCACGATGGGAACACTGTTTTTGATGGACCCTATGGTAAGATGTTCATCGAAATAGTTCGTGCTATGAATTTTACCGTGAATATAATTCCTTATTTATCTTTTGAAAATGATAAGATAATGAAAAATTGACGTCTAAAATGACAGGTATTCAAGCGTACTAGGATGTCGACCATCCCTACAACTTGAGAAAGATTACTACGCGTTTATGGGACTACATCACCGCTATTAGTACCAAAGGCACTAGAAATTCCAAAATACTTGAAAGTAATTTTGCCTTTCACGAGAACAGTTTGGGTGTTATTCGTGTCTACTAATATATGTATATGCATTATCTGGAAAATTGTGACTCTCATTGATACATTTGAGAACAATATCAAAGTGCGGAGAAATATTATCATCGACGTATATAGAACCTTTGTGGGAGGTTCTATAGAAAATCTAACTTATTTTTTCCACCAAAGATTGGTCGTAACATTTTTGTTGATATTTAGTTTTATATTAAACAACGCTTATACAGGCTCTCTAAACGGTTGTTTAATCAATGTCAGGTATTTACCAGACTTGAACACGCTAATGGAAGTATTGGATTCTGATCTTAAAGTTGGTATTGTACTTCCTATTTCCTCTTTCGACGAAATTATGGAGATGTCAGATTTCAACGATCCACATATTGTGAAATTGAATAGAAAACTGGTTGTTTTCAAAAGTGATGATGAGGCTCTTAACATGATTACCAATTATAGAAACATTTCAAAACTAACTTTAAAATATATTGGTAGGACAATTATAAATAAACCCATCTACTTTAAAATGGTCACCCGATGATATACCTTTTGGAAGAATGTTACAGGTCCACTTGGAACGGTTTCCTAACAGTGGAGAATCATTCGCTTTTCTTAGTTGTGCTGAGTTTCGTAGTCACTTGTATGAATGAAGGAGGATTCTACGCTAAGTGGAAAACAGATTTTCTGAACCAAGCTCCAACACAAGGATGATCCTCCAATACTATAATTTTAACAAAGGAGCACCTCCAATCATCATTTTTCCTTTTATTACTAGGATTATGTTTAGCCTATTTGATATTTTTGTCAGAGATTGTAATTTGCTGTTTTAACCATAGATATGGTCGTATTTCAAAGATTTTTAAGACTAGATCAACGTAAAATCTAAAATATCATAGGTCTAACTTACACTGAAAGGCCATTTCAAATCATTTGACATTTCGAGGATGAACTAATAAAGCCTAGCATCCATCCATAACAGGTTAGCAAATTGTATGAAGAGTTCTTATTTTATTTCCAGTTCATTTGTAAATACTCAAACACACATGTAGGCCTACCCTCTGTTTACTAGGAACATTATCAAACTAACCTTTATTAATTTCACTATGATCAATCTTATAAAATACATCCATAATATATACCAATCGCTCCCAGCCTGGGGACGTGGACCAATTCGGAAATAAAGTTAAACATTAGATAATAATTTAAGACATTTCTTATTACAATATCTTTTCCAAAGTAGTAAAGATAATTTTTCTTGTGGTATTGGCAACAATACCTACCAGTTGTAAAAATGTATATTACCAACCAAAAAGTACGACACTAGTGCGCATGCACTTATATATTTTCAAGCCCGCAAACCTCCCATTGCTTCTCTCAGCAACTCCTCGTGCAACACCAACAAATCTTCATCTCTTGATTCTCATAAAAAATAAACAGTGATGTCATCTTGAAGTGGAAAGGAATTTGTGGAGTGCTGTGTAAAATATCAGATACAATATTCAAGAAGTGAGGAAAAAATACTGCCAACCATCACACTAATTTTCAATAGAACATTTTTACCAATTTAATGCCAGTATAAAGTAAATAAATGACAATAATGCCCTTTTTCTATAAGATGTTTCATAATGTTTACAAAAAAATAGGGGTGGGGGCATTTGATGATCTACCAAGGGGGCAATCAGATTTAAAAGGTTAGGAACCATTGATGTAAACTGTCAGGATGATAATAGGACTTCTAAGAGTAAACTAAGTGTACAGGACATTATGCTTACGCTAAAATGTAGCGTTCTTACTTTGACAGATTATACTAAGACACAGAAAAGGTAGAGTTTGATTTTCATAGAAAGAACAGTAGAAGTGTGCCGAGCTAATAAGACAAATGTTTCTACCTTCCCTCAAGGAAATAACGGCTCGACAAGAACTGAGGTTTCTGATTGGACTTACTATGGACAAGCCGATGCAGTAGTTATGTTCTGCGATCGTCACTGATGAGTCACATTTAACTATAAGTGGATCTCCCTCTCACAGAAAAACTGTAACATTACATTGCTGTATGTTACAATAGGAACTTCCCCATGCTGATATCTACGCATATCTCTCTATAATTCATACTACCCGCTCCAAGTATACCGACACAAATATAATCCCTACGATAGTATTATTCTCTATTGTAGTTCCTGTCGGTTGATACGACATAATAAAACAATTATCAACCACAATCATTCTATCAACATAATCAATTTCAACATAATACAACTGTTTATGTACTTATCGATTGAATCTTCTGAAACTAGAAACCAGCAAAACTGGCTTACACCAATCATCCTAAATTGACGAGTGGGCCGCGCGAGATAAGATGTTCCAACAAGATGTCCATTCCATCCTGGTCTATCGACACATAATGGGCCGGCCAAGATTGAACCCGGCTAGAGAAAGACTATTCACCTATTCACCTGCCCTCTGATGTTAGAAAGATGAACTACCTTCAAAACATCAGGTGATAGAAGAAACGGTTGGAAGTCTGATGGAGCATTATCAACAGTCTACATGATTATCCAAAAAAGCCGCATTGACGTCATCGAGCGTGTGTTCAGTTCTCCCACCTTGATTCTATTGCGACGAAACCCACTATGTATTGTGATAATGCGCGTATGCCAAATTGACTATTATATTTCATCGCTTGACGGAGGAACATTGTCCTGGACCTAGACAATGTCAGGATAAAACATTTATACAATATATCTTCGACTGAATCGTAACTATGGCGATTTATTTATTGGACTGTGATTTATTTGTAACTGTTAGAGTTAGCCATGTTAGACGTATATTTTCTATTATCAAAATCTATTTAAATTTTTCCAACTTATTAAAGTTGAAATGAGGCTCTGTATATTGTATGTCGCCACTTGGGCGCTAGAGTCTTTTTTGAGTATTAAATCTTTAGATATCCACAATTGGTAATTGACTTGAAATAGAACGAATTAAATGTAAATTGTTTTGATATTGTGGATAATAGTAATTGTTTTGTAAACTTCAACATATCGTTTCCTATTTTATTTGCATATTGAAATATAATTTAAAATAACGTAATTTTCAGATCACTTTGATTAATTATGAATTTAATTAACTTTTGTACTTTTACTAATCTTTTTCTAAGACTTGCTTCTAATACGATATTTTCATTATTATTTACTAAAAGGGTTATAGTTCATTTCCTAATATTGTGTGAGTATCTGATAGTCCCGGGGGAGTTTGAATAAAGTTTGTTAGCCAAACTCTCGCGTATTTTAAAGTTTATTTTTGAAAGTTAACTTGTAAAGTTAACGTGTTTGAAGTCTTTATTCTTTGAGATAATAAAGAACTTTGGTTAACATTTTGAAGGTTCCCGTTTGGCCCTTATTAGTCTTTGTGTGTTATCCTGATAGATATAAATATATTTGATTTATTGTATGAAATTTAACTCGTAATGTTGTTCTGTCTCTTCAAGACTGACCCATTTGAATATTGGGCATATTATAAGTTTATAACTCTCTCTTAAATTTCTGCGCAATTTAAAGATATGAAGTTATTATCTATTTGTTTGATTATCAACATATCTCAGTTTGATTTAATGAGACCTTGTATAGTATTCTGCTCTATTGTTATTGTTTTGAATAAACCGTTCATATTGCTGCTTTTAAATATTGCTAATAATTTCCCTTGTCACTTGTTCCATAGCTTACTCCCGCTACCTTTTTACTTATTTATTTATTTAAGATATTGACTTTTTGTCCATTTTACTTGGAATTTAGGTTTGCAATCCCTCTAAGGATTACTCGTTTACCGCTGGCATTACACTGATTAAGTTTCGCTTGCATCGGTCATGAGATTGACTATATTCAGGAGTGTAGGCGGTGGATCGCTTCATTATTCTACAGTCTACCTTAAATAGGTTTTATTGGCCTAAAGGATTTATATTAATTGGTTTCATGTGAGCAAGTGAGCCTGTTGATTAATAAGTGGGTTGTGATAGTTCAGCTATTATTTTGTGTTCGCTTAGCGACCGTTTAGACGTTTATATAGAACTGTACTATGTCGAGTCGCCCTAATATAATTGTTTTGTTGTGAGGCCTTTCTATGCCTCCTATTATTGAAGAAACGTCGGTTGGTGGGAGCAGTAATAGATGGTTCATACCCTAATTGGGCTATAATTCCCCATTTTATGGGCTAGTATACTCATTGTTATTATGTGTTCAGTACTTAATTTAGTTACTGTACATGATAGTGCATGATCTTTATCCAAACTTTCATGTTGGTATTTATTGGCCCGTAGACGGGTTTCTTAATATTCTTAATTAGGCTGTCAGATAATTTAATTTTCACCTTATATATTCACCTTATATGTTCACTACATACTACTTTGTAATCAACTAGGGATTTATGATCGTTACCACCTCGTCCTAAATAGGATCTATTAATCCCCAGAGCAAGGGATATTGGCTGCGCCCCCATTGAGTGGACATGACGTTTTCGTTGTCAGTGAACCATAGTATAGGGGCTAGTAGCTTGCATACAACTGTCGCCTAGCTCGTATATTGCTGATATAAATAAGCCACTCCGAGCTATATGATGTATCCTATGTTTCAATGAGATCATTAAAAAACTAATTAGA